>WYDI02003442.1:0-23118 GCA_009867235.2 Psittacus erithacus
GGAGCCATCAGGTCCCCCCTGAGCCTTCTCTTCTCCATCTGAACCCCCCAGGTCCCTCAGCCGTTCCCCATCGCACTGTGCTCCAGGCCCTGCACCAGCTCTGTTGCCCTTCTCTGACCCCGCTCCAGCACCTCAATGTCTGTCTTGTAGAGAGGAGCCCAGGACTGAACATGAGAACTGGAGGGAAGAGCCAGGCACAGCCAGAGCAACTGGGGTGGCTGCAAGGCACAGTAACTCCATCCTTTGCAAGGCCACAGTAATGCCACGCTATCAACCTCTGGCATCCCAGAGCAAACCATGGCAACAGCTGCCTGGCTCTGTAGTAATAAACTGAACCAATTTAATAGCCTTTATTGTTGTGCTGTGATGTTTGAGCGCAGCCACTTCTTTCCTCCCAGGACTCCGGAGCCCGCGAGGGCAGCAATGAGAGAAGATCTCATTTACCTAAAAGCGCTTATAAATTTTTAATTTGCTTTAACAAGTAAATTAACAAGTCCCTCATTCAGGCAAGTTTTATGGCCTCTTGCCACTTGGGGAGGGCCATAAAAGTTTTATAGATAATCCAGAGCTACCGAGATTGCTCATAATAAATTGTCTGTTTCCTGTTATTTTATCAAACCATTGGGCTTCTAATGACTTAAAGTCACAGCTTCCTTATATCTATGCTTTTTATGAGGCCATATTTATAAACTGTAAAGAATATCTTAAATTATACTGGGCCCCTGCTAATCATTACAAAGCTGGGGTTTTATTGGAGCCAACCTTTTTGCTCACGCCCACCTAATAAATTCTAAGGGATTTAAGGGGGGGAAAGTATTTTTGAGACAGCACACTAATTCCATATTCTATTTTAAGATGCTGCTTTAGCCAAAGTTTCATTAATGAATGCTTCAAAGGGCCTGGAATTCCCTACTCTGGTTTCTGACAGTTCTGGGAAGAGTTCTCAGGATAGTAAGCACTTGGGGCAGCATTAGCAAGCCTGGCTCTGGGACTTGGGCTTGGGAGAAGCCACCACTTACTGGAGAAACACAGTTTCTTCCCCTTGAGAGAATGCTGCCACTGGTGATACTTACACAGGGGAACCCTAAACACAGAATTGTCCCTACCATTTGGTGCTGTAAGTAGTCACACTGAAATCAGTGATGGTGCTCACAGGAAGAATATTTCAGCATGTTTAAATCACAGCCCCACTGGGTCCAGCAACAACTGAGCACTTTTTCCCACTGAAGTTACGATGCTTTGTCTAGTTATGGCTTCAAAACCCATTCACAACCCCGAGCCTTGGGCATCCAAACCAGTATGTTGGTCCCCTTTATAACAATTCTCATTTTATTCTCACTGAGTGATTTCTCAGTCACTCCAAAGAGAGGCACTAAACTTGAATGGCTGCACTCACATTGTGGAAGTTTGTTTTCCCTTCGTTGACTACACAGAGCTTAGGGAGACTAGATTCGTAAGAGAGGCTCTTGTCTTTAAGGGAGATGATCTCACCATCTTTCCCTTGATTTATGCTATGGGAACATAAAAAATCTATAGGGAAAATCACTGGGGTCATGTTTACTGCTGTTAATGTATCTGGGGAGGGGAAAGGAGAAGTGAAACAACAAAACTGCTGCAGATTCTGTCCTCTAGAGATGCGAATAATGCACCTGGAATTACACCCTAAACTTGCTCCAAACTTCAGGCTGGTACAAAGCTACAACAAAGGGGCACTAGGATAACAATACAAGTTCAGCTGAAGATAATCAGAATTTCCTCTAAAAACACAGCGTTACAGAAACCTAAAACTCCTTCAGCTGAACAGGAGAGCACTGACCTTCACTAAACAAGTTCCACTCCCTTTCTGCGAAATACCAGCCTGTGAAAGTGGAAACACCACATCCTGAAGGAGAAAACATTGCAAGATGACACTATCGGTCTTTGCTCAGCAGTTTTCCTGCTAAATGGGAAACTCCAGCAGGACAGGCAAGTTCTAAAAGCTCAGGATGTTATTTTAGAGAGAGATGCAAGCGCTGGTGCTAAATCCTGGAATATGCCCATTATCTGAAGTGCTGAGAGTGCTTGAAGTGTTATTTATTGATTTTTCAGTTCTGAAGTGCCATAGATTCATATCTCACACTATCACCCCAGATTAAGATCCATTGTGTAATTACAACTGTGCTCGTGTACTTTCGTTCTTTGGTGTTATGGTTACTATAGACCTCTAAAAATATCAGGTATCATTGTACTTTAAAGCAGAACTTGTTCAAATGAAACTGGCAGTAAGTGTAAGTACAGTGGAAACGAAATACAGGAAAGCAAGCCATAAACCCCTTCCCAAATGACAGTTATCTTGTGTTTCCTCATAAACACACAGGGAGAAGCATATCCACAACTGCAGGCACATGACATACACCAGAGTCAAGTTCTGCTCCTACAAGTTCGGAAATCCTTGAGAATTGATGGAAACAACTGCAAAGCACCTCAGGGATCACATTTTTCCAATTCTCTCAGTCCTTTTGGCTGACTGAAAGCCCAACTAATGCAAGCTTTCTTACTCGAGAAGCAGAACTTTTGACTTAACTATATACACAATATATACGATTAAACACTGCCTCTTTTCTGCCTACGACAGCAAATCCAATGTCTCACCAGGCTATATTCAATAAAGATGCATCTCCCCGCATCAAGCATTAACCACTGCTTTATCAGTCATAAGAATCTTAAGGAACCAAGGAGAGTCACACAGAGAAGATAAAGAAATAACATCCAAAGCAAATGAAAACCACATATCCTGATATTACCAAAAGCCTCCCCAGACCCAAATTCCTGTGATCTACTCCTAAAGAGAAGAAATCCTAATGCTGTAGTAAGCAGAGAAAAAAGAGGGGAGTACGTTCTGTGGGCAATGTAAGGCACTGAGTGACTCAAAAGAAACGTATCTTTCCCATCTTCACCCACACTGGAATATTAGAGATCTGTCATATGCCATCATTGCCAAAGGCCACAAAATCATGGAAGCAAGAAGGTGCGCCTATAGCCAAGATGAAACTTAGGCTGGCATAAGCTTACATAGAAAAGCTTTGGATTTGCAAGTAGGATACGGGAATACAGCTTCTGCTGTGTACAAAGAACCGCACGTGTCTTCAGCAACATTTACTAAGAATGGACAAAGAGACGTTAGCCCAAAGAAGGAGTTATATTTTTCCCCCTACAGCTCCTTCAAAACTAACTGTAGATGCTCTGCCCTTCCTTTGATATCTCCTCATGGATATAAATGGAAGCAGAAGTGAGAAAGAAGAAATGCACCAGAAGCCCTTCTCCCAGAAATCTCTGGAAAAACAACAACCACACGTGATTTCCAGGCTGTCTCTGACACTGTTACAAGCCCCTCTGAGGAGCATCACAAACTCATCGTGAGTGAACTCACCTACCTTGAGCCCTGCCTGCGGCTCTTACTTCTCTAGAAACACACACATTACTTTTCCAACCAAATCCTTGCAAAAACACTTCCCCACCTTTGTTACAAGACAGAAGATATTTTCATTAAAGTAAGCAAACGCCTCTCTGGTGCACCTAAGGCTTGCGGAGCTCCTAAGTTTCAGTTCACATTTCAGGTTAATCTTTTCCTTTCCTACAGAACAGAACATCCTTTTTCCTGATCTCCCCGAGGGCTCAGTATTTGCAACATCAAACAGAACATACAAACCATCGCGCCCCCTCCAAAAGCCCATTATACTGTCAACTGGCTTCCTAACTGCAACCAGGGGAGAAAGCTTATATACTGACTCCAGAGCTCTTTCACTGCTGGAAAGTGTCCATGATTTCTTTAAGCTACTGCTGCATTTCATTTCTCTAAAGATCTCATAATAAGATGGGCAAAGCTCCAAGAAAGAAAAAAGAAACCCAACCAACTAACTGAACTAACTGTGCGGTTCCCCCCGCCGCTACTTTAAGTTGCTGGCAAAGGCCAAAGCCACAAGACTCTCCTGCAATCCCAACAGTGACCCTCCTTCATAAATCAGATATGAAAACACAGGCACATGAATTAGGCTGGAAAGGGAGAGCAAGGCAAATGCCTGCCACTGACAATAAGGGTGTATCTTGTGGTGTATTATGAATTTAGGATGCATGGAGAGAAGTGAGAGCCTAGGAGAAAAGTCCTCATGGAGGCCATGCTTTGAGCCACTCAAATCCAAAAGAAGTCACTGTATATTTACTGATTTGGCACTGAGACCAAGCTGTTATTTACCAGAAGGAAGGCCCATGGGGTGGCTGTGACAGGGCTGGGGTCTGGGTCTCAGCTTCCACGGATCAATAAATGAGTGTTTGAGAACCTCATGTGGGAAGCTGCTGCTGGACACTAACATGCTACTACTCTAATTAAAACCAGGGTAATAAAAGAACACGATTCAAAACCAAGGTGTCTGCCCAGCTCTGCTGCATTTGAAATGTTTCGATGTTGACAGGTCTTATCAGCTACGTACACAGATTTACAGACTGGTTTGGCTTGGAAGGGGCCTTAAAGCTCATCCAGTTCCAACCCCCTGCCGCAGGCAGGGACACTAGACCAGGCTGCTCAAGGTTGCTCACACATTTTCTTCCCTTCTGTTCAAAGAGTTCATATCCGTTTTGGCAGCCTATTCACCGGCCCCAAGCATAGGATAACAGAAGAGGGGGGTCCACTTGCGCTGAGCAAACCCTCAGGGACATATCCCAGGAGAGGTTCTGGCTTTTTTTGTCATCTCCCTTTGGCCTGCCCCAGAGCACAGTGGCTTTTTGCTCCAAGCCCTTGACAGAGGCAGTCCCTGAACAAACCCGCACAACCCATCCACTAACTCTCAGCCCTCATATGGAGGCTGTTGGACAGAGTGGTACTAAACGTAACTTCCAGCTGGACAGGCAGCACTACCCACAACTCTGATCCCTAATTTTTCAGTTAATGGCTCACAGTAAACCATAGCTGACAGTGGCCGCAGGTCTAAGGGGTGATATTTACAGCTGAAGTTCTATCAAGCCAGGAGGTTATGTCAAGTTGCAGCATCCAAGTGACTGTAAACGAAGCCCTGCACAGTGAGGAAATGGCTGGAGATGGGTTACAGCCAGGAGTAATTGATCTGCCTGAAAATACGGCCCAGGAATCACAGGATTAATGCTCAAATTCCAGCTGGGTTGCATTGTTCCCTTCCCTCCAGCTCTCTAACAACAAAGACATGCCTCCTCCTCTGGAGACCAGAAAAGTTTTATTAAAGTCTTCATCCAACTGTTGCAGCGGAGGCCCTGTTAAAAGCATCAGAGGAAAAAAATGCAGGCTTCATAAAGAAACCATCCAACAATTTCCTTTGGATCTGGCATTGATTTCAAAGGGGCTACCTTAGCCAAGGGGCTTTGGCCAGCGTTGCTCCCTGGGCAGGCGCAGGGCAGAGGGTGAGGAGCTGGGCCTGGCTGGATCTGTTATCACGTGTGTACATATGTGAGCATGTGTGTGCCCAGCCATGCAGCCAGTGAGCACCAGAAACTAAGAGGGGAAAAAAAAGGGATTAAAATGGGCGCAATTCCAAAAGTGCAGCTGTGCTGGCCCATTAAAAAGCTGAAACTCATTCTACTGTTCGACCTCGTGCTTATCACCACATAACTATTCATCAAAGACATTTCGGTGCAATTAATTAAATTATTCCCCTGCCTGTGCCACAGAGTCATTATTCCAATATCAGCTTTCACTCGCACTCTCTGCAGCTCGTGTCTGTGTGCCAAGTGACATCTCCAGGGTTGTCCGGTCTCAATAAAGCTCTGCTCCTCACCACTCACAGAGCCTATCATTTCTCTTTTTTATTGCCATTTATTTTCCACTAGGATTTTGCTGCCAGTATATTGGCAGGACTTCCAGTATATGGATGTAATGAAATCTACCACAGACACTTAACATCGGGTCAGGCTTGAGCTCAGCTCATGTGAAGCTGTAATATGATAAACAAATGCTTCCAGGAGGAGTATTTTATCCGCTCCAAACCAGAACATGGACTCCTCTGGTACTCAGAAAGGAACTAGGAGAGAGTAATTTGAAAATTCTAATGGTAATTAGCTTTATAGCCAAAATGTGCTCACCATGAGGAATCCGAGTTACAGCAGAGGCTCCCCTGACTCTGTCACGACCAACTTCTCTTACTAAACCCAAAACAGTGTCACAGGTTGGGATTTTTGTTTTCTTTTTGAACAGCAACGTGTGTGATCTGGTGGCTGCTTGAGGGGTCCTGAGCTGACCTACAACATCAACATGTAAATGACCTGATGTTACATCTTCCTCAGCTCTTCTCAAAATGACACAGGGCCTGAATGCTCTGGACGTGGTATGTCTGTATCTACAGCCAAGGTGATTCATGTGATGGCACCAAAGCATCGTATCTGCATCTCCCTCAGTACAAGTCAGGACCGCTGCCAATGGGATTAGACTCCAAATGGGGAATTACACGAGATACTGGTAGTCATGTTCCAGGCATCTCTAAGGTTGTGGTTGGGGATAAGAGACAAAAGAATACAAAAGGAAAATAAAAATGTGATTTTAGAAGAGGAAAAATCAAACAGCTTGTATCTGGCCACAGTAAGTCTTTCACTATCTGGAAAGCTTTAAATCAATAATGAAGCCTTTCTATCAGAGCGCCTTTATTTCAAATGCAAGTTAATGGACATAAATCTCTACAGGCAATGAATGTAAAACATCAGACTGAATGATCAAAGGATTGGGTTTCTTTCCCCTGGTAAAAAGAGTTTGTTTTCCTGTCTAAAATAAACTCCTCCCCAGAGAAATGGAATGTTGCTGTTCTTCCAGGGAGACAGCAAAGTTCAGCATCTGCATCAGCAACTGCCCTGATGCCTTGTCAGCTTTCCAGCTATCGCACTGGTTACAGTCACTGCAGCATCTGCAGCAAGGCAGCAGAACATACGTGTTGCAAGTTAATCAGAACATTACTGTAAGGCAGAGTGAGATTTTGCCTGAATAGTGCCTATCATTACATCTGTTTGAAGAGTTTTATTGAAATGCATACACTTACTCTGCTTGCTTTGAATGAAGGCAAATAAAACCTGGCCAAACCTTGCACATTTTCTACCTCACCCTGTTGGTATCCAGCACTCTGGGTTATCTCCAAACATGCGGCCTTTAATGCTGTGGTTTCCTTGCTCGAACTATCAGACAGGGCCCAGCATAATTAATTTGCAACATACCCATTTCAAAATGAATTTTACAGATGTTTGATTCCTATGTCTCCCAGTGCCTCTGGCCCAAACATGCTGAGCCCCAAAGGGCACAGCAAAGCACCAGCACAGTGCCTCACAATACCTAACCTGGGATTCATTAAAAAATACATTGCGGTATCAGGATTTAATAAGAGATAAATACCAGAGATACCAAATACACAATCTCTCATTCAGTTAATTAAGAGAAGGAGAGTGAAAGCCAATAGCAGACACAGCTGATAACAGCACCTGAAGAAAGCAGAGCCCTGAACACACCCTTCAAATGCTTCAGGTACCAATTCAGGTACAACAGGAACCTTGAGGTGGTCGTCCGAAAGGGGTTGGAACTGGATGAGCTTAAAGGTCCCTTCCAACCCATACCAGCTTATGACTCTGTGATCTACTCATAGTTTGTGAGTTGCCAAGAGAGGCAGAAAATAGAACAAAGTGATATTAGAACAGAAGCTGCTTGGAAATGTAGTTACTAAAATTGATAGTTAACATGAAACTCTATCTGCCACCTATTCGAAGAGCAGAAACTCTATGAAGTAGAGTGGAAAACCAATAAACTACCACAATTTTACCCAGTATGAATCCTCCTCATTAGAACTGATTAAAGCTCAGCAGGCGCAGCTAAATTACAGCATTCAGAAGAGCTGCAGACAAGCCTCAACAATAAAGGGAAGGTTGTCTAAAGATTTCTTCTCCTACTGAGGCATGGCCACGAAGGCTGGATTTTCTAATGCACTCAGAAGTAGTACACTTCTGCTTTCAGACAATGGGGGTAAGTGCAGAGATGTTCAATTCATTGTATGGACAAAAGGAGTGCCGCATTTACCAATGGCCAGGCACATCACCCTGCTTGGTGCTTCACACTCAGATCCTCCAACATTTCACACACATTCATGTGGTCAAGTGTGACCAAAGAGATGAGGAACAGCTGTCATCTCTCCATCCTCCATCATCGGGGAAGATGGGAAGAGAAGGACACTGACAGGACATTGTCCCAGCGATGGCACATGGCTGGGAAAAGACCCATGGTGGTGTTACCAACTGAGAGCCCAGGCAAATAACAGGTTTCATCAAAGGACTAAAATTAGACTGAGTAATGCCTCACATTCAAAACCTAGGCTCACAAGATGACCACAGGTACTTTGTCATTCAGTTGCATGAGATGTGGGTTTGCCCCCCCAAAGACACATTGATACGTTTCAAGTGAACACAGTCTAATCCTTGGAGATGTCATTTCCTTGTCTCTTTCATTACAGCATTTCCATTCTTTTTCAAAACCAAGAAAATGCTTCTGGTCTGACACGATGCTCCATTACTCTGCTAACTGTGAACACGGGTAAAGAAAACTAAGTGGAAAATCCAACATGAACAGCGTGTTTTAGCTAATTTAGCTGTAAATATATATTAACTATTGTGTTCAAATAACAAATGTCACAGATACTAAAGGAAGCTTGAACGGCTCTTCACAAACATCAGAAAAGAAATGCTTTATCTCAGTTTCTTTTAATTTTTAAAAATATTAATTCCTTTCCAAAAGCTATTACAACATTGTCTTATATCTTAGTGCCTTTTACTTTCATGTTTCTTATCTACCCTAATTTAAACACTGGAAGCAGATCATATTTATTTAGCACATAACAATCCAGTGCAGGACTGACCCACGGCCTTCAATACTAAGCAAAGAGCTTTCAAGTACTTAATAAAAGAAGTAACCACATAATAAATGTAACTGTAGCTAATTCTTACCATCTGTGCAGCAAGCTCATCGGAGTGCATCTAACTTTGTATTTTCAAATTTCATTTTACTCCTATTCAGAAAAGCATAAAATTGGTATCTCATTTCAGCAAATCCAGACACCTGCTCCCACTGAAGAACTTCCCCAAGTCCCTTGCTGTAGACCTACAGGTGAAAAGTCCGCTTGTGAACATGGGCTTACGCCAGACAGCCAGGCTGCAAAACAGGATCTGGTTACGCAGCCTGGGAAGAAAGGCAACCGAAGGCATGCCAGACAGAGCAATGCTTCAACAGCCAATACAGCATTCACCTCAAATCCTGTGCTCAGATTTAGGCCCCTCACTACAAAAGAGACATTGAGGTGATGGGGCAGGTCCAGAGAAGGACAATGGAGCTGGCGCAGGGCCTGGAGCACAGTGTGATGGAGAAGTTCAGTCTGGAGAAGAGAAGGCTCAGGAGGACATCACCAGTCTCTACAACTGCCTGACAGGAGGACGGAGCCAGGAGGGGGCTGGGCTCTGCTCCCAAGGAACAACTGTGACATTTACAACTATTTTGAGGTTAAAATGAAGTTGCTTTAAATTATTCTGCGGAGGCAGCGTGAGGTGGAATTATTCAGTTGACAAAATCTAATTAGGT
Source organism: Psittacus erithacus (assembly GCA_009867235.2). NCBI lineage: Eukaryota > Metazoa > Chordata > Aves > Psittaciformes > Psittacidae > Psittacus > Psittacus erithacus. The sequence continues at coordinate 9,599 of WYDI02003442.1, forward strand.
GTAAATTATTTTAGGTTATATGAATTAAAAAGCCTTTCACAGAGAACTCAAACTCAAGGCTCAATGTGACACAGTGAATTAAATATGCCAGGCATCTGTTTTCCAGAGCAGGGTTTCACTACGGGACAAAGTCACACAGGTAATTAAAGTCTTCTTGCCACCAGTTCGCCTGTGCTCAGGTAGGCAGATGAAGGCATGTCATGTATAATACACATTTTACTGAAGTTGAAAGCCTTTTTTCTCACAGAAGACAGGAAGAATTTGAAAATTGGGCAAAGAGAAGCTCTTAGTCTAAATCCTGAGGCAGAGCTGAAGCTCCAGATGCCTGGTGATAGCAAGAAGGGATATATACTTCGGCAGTCAGCTCTCCTTGAAGCCTGGTGCCCAGCTTCAATCTTCATCCAGAGTTTCTGAGTAGTCATTAAGCACGTTCTCTAATTACCAAAGCATTTATTTCTCCTGCTAGGCTTAAATTTTGCTGTTTGGATGCAAAAAGGTCATCATTAACTTGTACGAAGCCAAGCAGGGCATCTTTGAAACCAAACTGTCCATGCTTGTAACACCTGAAGAGCACGATACTGAGAGGTTTCACAAGGGCATGGTGCCTTGTGCTGCTGCTATGGAGGAGAAGGGATGAGGAGGGATGAGGAGAACCTGTGTAATCAGGTATTTTAGGGGGAGAAGACAAGTGCTGTATAAGCTTTGCTCCCCCGATGCTACCCTGTTGCAGTTGGAGAGTTTGGGTACTGTGATGAAAAAGCAGTTTCAATTCCCACAGGAGGTTCAGAAATACACACTGGGTTTTGATATGATCCTTACTTTCCATTTAAGTGCCCCTCAATTCAATATGGATTGGTGGAGCTCATGTCGTTCAAAGTAATTTTCACACTTCTTGCCAACCCCTTAACCAACACATTGCAAGAAGATGCAGATTATTCACCACCCCATCACACCCCCTCGAGATCATGGGGAACAACTGGAAGAAAAACACAACATGTGGTCAAAAAGCCTAAGGAGAAGGCACATAAAAACCCCACAGCCCTGATTTTCTCTCTGGAAAAGTTCAGCTGTGTTCCTAAGCTCCACCTGGGGACTTGCTCAATGGATATGCACTACAGCTTATTTAATAATGATACGCGATGCTATCAGCTGCTCCCTTGTTCCATTACTACACAGAATGCATTTCTTCCATACTATTGACTACACTTCCCTGCAAAGACTAGGAAGAATTATGTATTTTAAAGGCCACCTTTTTCTGCTACCTCAAACAAAAGACATTAGCATGTGAACTGGAAAAAAACCACTCGGTTAAACCCAAACCAAACCAACAAGAAACAAAAGTCATCTCACTGGAAGTTTCCATGAGCAAAGAACATTCAATCTTGCACTCACGGGTGAGCAGAAACCTTCCCAACCTCTCTGAGGGCAAAGCCCAGCTCTGCCTCGCGCTGCTGTTGTGAGCTGGATGAGGGTTTGTACATCAACTGTTCAGCAGTGGTTTGCACACACCAATTCCCTTCACCACTTCTTAGTTTCTCTGAGAGACTGAGTAAATAAAGCTTGATTCTTCGCCGTCTCATGTTATCTACAACCAGTGGAGCGCACTACACCAGTCCCAGGCAGTGAGGAAGACACGCATGTTTTATTCCCTCACATCAGCAAATCTGTCTCCCTTGAGTCCTCCAAGGTCCCACACCACTGCCAATATTGTAACTTTAAGCTTAACTATAAAGAGGTCAGAAATAACAAGGGCTATAGAACTGGCTGAACATTTATGCAGCGTCCATCCTACACGTGGGCAGCTCAGCTGCACATTCAAGAACAGAATAGAGAGAACATTTCATTTGGCAGGGACCTGTCCTCTACTCCAACTGCCACGGGCCTCCTCCTCCTTATCCCAGTGCATGTGTATATATTTATTTATTTATTTAAATAAGCAAGCCCTATTTCCACACAGGGAAGATGAAGTCAAAGCAAGATAAATCCACCACACTACGTTTCTACCTTTGTCACAAGAGCTGGTGTAGTGACGGAGCACCGAGGATAAATACAAATCTGGTATGGTTCACTAACCCTCACTCTACAGTGATTGGTAACTGTATTTTGAAGTGGCTGCAGGTAACAGGCTCAGCTTTGGGCTCCGCATCTGTCTCTCCATCCCCCTGTGTAAGAATACATTGCAATATACAGCAGCTACGGGACTGAGGAACCAGTGGCTTCCCAAAGACTGCCTGAGCTCACGCAAGGCCTGGAGATGCCAGTGGAAGAGGCAAACACCTCAAAACACTTTCCCTGCCCCAGCAAAAGCAGCATGGCTGATGAGGACAAGTGGTCTAAAGGTAGAGGAAATTAAACCCAAAACAAAGTACAGAGCAGGAAAGGGCATTTGTAACTACAAAATGATTCCCTCGCTTTTGTCAACGTTCACTCCCAATTCTGTAAGAGTTAAAGGCCGCCAAGTAATAGGCACTGTCGAGTTTTCCCCTGGGCTGCAGCCAAGGCCACTAACCCTGCTATTAGAGGCCTGACAAGCTTTGTCAATGCAATCTACTGAATGCTGTGAGTGACAGGCGATCAATATTCTTCACTCTCCTGGGTCATCACAGGTGACAGAGGTCTAAGTAATAAAACAGCCCTGGCTGCCTCCTCTAACTTAAATGCTTCCCCAGCCACAATATTTCTTTTTTGTCTAAGTGCCTCCAGCTAAATTTCCCCGCGATCGAAGCATGGGATGGGGTGGAGGTGCTGTGGAATTGCAATGTGTCAGAATTGATGCTGGCCACAGAATGCTCAGTGGACTGGAGAAACAGGTTCAAATCCATCGAAAATGACTAGCTACAGAGTTGTAATCTGCCTGCACTGGGCCCTGGAGCAACCAGGCAGGATGAGGAAGGAGTGAGGACACTAAGCCACCTGCCAAGCAAAAACCACCTTCCCACTTCCCAGCCTTCTGAAGACATTCTCCACAACATCCCTTTCCCCTGCTTCTTCTTCCCCCGCCCTTTCTGAACTGCTGTAAGAATTACTGGCATCAACTATATAAAACTGCATTAGGGTGTTAATAGAAAGATGGGCTGCTTTGCTGTGAATGGGAAGGAAGTACTGATGGGATGGAAGTTCATGGGGGCTGCTGAAGCAGCCTGAAACACTGCTCAGGCAGTTCTTTACATAATGAAAAGCTCCCTCCTCCTTTCTAAACATAACACACTGGAAATGAGTATGTAGGTTTGAAGGGAATCAGCTGCTCAATACAGCTGCCCACCCTTGTCCCTTGCCAGGACACAAGGCACCTTAGGGATGAAGTAGCCTGTATCTGTGGTTGCAAAACTATGCACGCAGCCAACAACCTCCTGTTTTCCTAAATCCACATACTAGCTTACCATTAAGTAACTTGTTCAAACAGCTGTATGCTAAGTACGAGCTTAGGCTTCAAAAAAGCAGCAATTTACAGTTCAGTACCCAAATTTAAGGCAGACGAGGAAAAATAACATGTTTCAGCCCTTATGAAAACCCTGCCCCAATTCTTGTTGTCAATAACTGCTATGGACATGAGCCACTGAGGTCCATCTGGGATCTGAATGCTGTCCAGTTTTCTCAGATGTTTAGAGCCAGTTTTTATTGGGCATAATCTCTTTAACCTAACAGCTTTGCAAACACTGAGTTTTGCTGCATTCCTGTGACACAGGCAAGCAATACATACCAATTTATTAGTGAATAAACTAAGACACAGAAGAGAGCCAGGGGCACAACTGGACACAAAACCCAACGGGTTGGTAATTTCACACTTTGAACATCAAATAGGTCCTGGATAAGAATCTCTTCTGGGGGATGACTGTCAGCTGTAAAATCCTGTTTAAACAGGTGGTAGGACCATGATGTGCTGTTTGGAAATAATTGGTGCACTGTTTACTCACTACTCTCAGTGCTCTAAGCCAGGATAAAAATAGACTGTAATGCTCAAGATCTGTATTTCTGCACAACTTCAACCCCTTTCATTATGAAAAGCAAACCGAACAGCTAATTCTATTTAAAACGTGTCTTTATTCTGTCAATTATTTATAATAATTAGAAAAACTCCTCCAAATTCAAAATAAGGAACTCAATACATTTGTGTGTGGTTCTCCTGGTAAGTCACCAAGAGCTGAAATATTATAGCAGCAGAATTTCTTTATACATGCATAGGACATTTAATCTAGAATGGTTCAAACCAGAAAAAATAAACCAGCACATATGATTATGTCAGGGTTCTTTAAAGGCTACCAAAGAAATCATCTTCTGTCCAAGAGAAACTGAGATCTTTTCATAGCAGACACTAACACAAGGAGACAGGAGCTCTGCGGCAACATCTTAGGAATATGCAAAAACAGATGAGGGAGCACATTTCATAAGGGAAAAGTGCCCTAACTCCTGAGATGAAATTAGCTGTCTAATAAAGAAAAGGTCAATATTCTAATATAGGATTTGGTTCTCCAACACACTTGACTACTGGCCAACTAAACCAGCTGGACAAGCAATGGAGAACAGCATGTGGGAAGGATATATTTCAGACTAAAGTAATCTTTTTAGTCACTAAATACAGCTGATTTTCTAAATGATTAGATGAAGGCTTGGCTGTTCCCATATCACTGCTGAGGAAAGGCTGCAGGACAGAAGCTGTATTAAGATGTGAACTAGCAGATAAAGACAGAACCAGCCTGGAGATGGTCCATGGTGTCCATGGGGATGGTAGCATTGAGTGGGTGCAACGAAAGGGAAGTCAGATTAGCAACAGAACAACCACCCTATACGTTTTGGCAGTGCCTAACCAGGTTTTGCCTGGGGAGGAGGTCAGCAGTAAGAGTTTTACCAGCAGGTTATAGAAAGGAGAGCCATGTTTTACAGCACAGCTCCCCTCCTCCTCCTGCTGTTTTGAAAATGCCCATTTTACACTGCACTTGATGAGTCTGCCTAACTCCACACTGCACATTATCTCCATTGTTCGGGAACACACTCCTCATCATACTGGAGCTTAGATGCAGATAAAACCCATAAAAATAAGGTGAGAGAAATAAAAACTGTGAAGCTTTATTTCTTCTCTCCAGAAGTTTATTGCTGTTCTCTCCCCATCAGCCATCCAGCTTTTTTTTTTCCTCCCCTCTGGCCTCAAAGACTTTTGACTTTCCCAAGATATGACTCCAGACTCATTTAAAAATAGCGAATGGAAGTGGTACGGCTACAACCATCTGACAGCATCACATACAGCTCTTAACAACCTAATTTATTACTGATGATGTAGTCATTAATGTACTCTGAACATGCACTACACACTCCTCTTCAATGAAAAAGTAACTGGGAAAGCTCGTCCAACTTGCTTCAAGAAGTTGTGCCCCAAGAGACTTACATGTCATCTACCCTTAGATTTATCCAAGGCTGAAGGAGATATTTTAAAACATATCTTCTTGTTATTCTTTTAAAAGATAGTTCCCTCGATGCTGAGCCTTGAAAGTTTAGCAGATCTTATTACCGAGAAGGAGCTAAACTAAAGCAATTGCTATAATGGCTGTTACACTATGGGTACAACTGACTTGCCATGTTCTGTTCTCATCCACTTTCATCTCAGACGCTTATATGAGCATGAAAAGTTACTATTCTTCTCATCAGCAACAAGAAAAAAAATGTGGCAAAACCAGACTGGGGAAATCACAGGGAGAAAAACTATGGAAATAAAAGTCATCAGGACCAATTCATATGGCATTCTGAGAAGATAAAAGAAGACAGCGGAGACAGAAAGGCAATACAAAACCTATCCAAACTCCCAGCAAGGATGAGCTATAATTGGCATAAAACTGACTAACACTGGAAAGGAATTTTTCAAAAGCCATTGCACTTATTTCCTCGTGACCCCACCAATCTGCTGATGCCTCTGGGTGCAGAAGTTTCCTGCATACATTATTCAAGCCTACAGAAATCCTATAGGAAGCTCAGAGCTCAGGAACTCATAAGCCCCCCAAAGCCACCAGCAACAACTGCTTGGAAAGCATCACGCTTCCTGAGGCAGGAGATGAAGGACACGTAAAGATAATCATCATAGAATCACAGGATAGTTTGGGTGTGAAGGGACCTTAAAAGCTCATCTAGTCCAACCCCCTTGCAATGAGCAGGGGACATCTTAATCCAGATCAGGCTGTCAGAACCACATCCAGCCTGGCCTTCAATGACTCCAGAAAACCCAAAAACTAAAAGGCAGGAGAAATATAACCAACCTATCCCAGCTCTGTACTTCCTGCAAGGGGAAAAACAATATGGATTATCTGGATATGATGTTCACTTCCACACACTCACGATGGTACTAAAAGGCCAGCAGAAAAAGATGAAGAAGTCAACATCTTTCATTCCTGTCTGGTAGCTGTGCTCTCATACTTCCCAGGTTTTGTCAAGCACACATCCAGTGTAAGGTATCCGCATATCTGGAGTGTAAGGTTTGTCAGCATTTCCATTCTTCTAAAGGATTTGAATACTCAAATCTAAAAATGCCACTCAAAGAAACTGCTAACCTGCAGGATCCTAGACTGGGAGCAACTCCCTTCTACGGACATACAGCAAATCCTTTCTATTTATTTATTTTAGCAGTTCATTTCTTTCTGTTACAATACAAAGGGAAAAAAGACAAAGATCAAGTTATTTTGAGAGTAGGAGCTTGGGCACCATAACCACACAGCCAGCCTCTGCCTCTGTCTTGAGGCTAATTCTCCTTTGTTGAAACGCTGCGATGTGACTGCTACTTTGGGAGCTCCAGGCTGCAGGGCAGCTTACAGGAGGCATCACTCCTGCTGTAATCCTCCCTGCGTACACAAGAAGGACCATTAAATGTGCTGTGTCAGTCTTCACTTTAAATGTCTTTCAAGCCCCTGTTTACCTAAGACAGTGTTATTTGAACACATATATTTGTGATCCGATTCACCTGAAGCACTGCTCAATCCAATAGCAGTAAGACAAGGACATCTCATATGGTGGCAAGGTAGAAAATCTCCTCCAATGCAAACCACCTATGACCTCTGGGATAATAAATTCTTCTGTAAATGACTGGGCAAAGTCCTGGAGACTGTGCGCAGTGAAGATAAACAGCCCTCTTTGTCCTCTGGGCCAGAAGTGGCCATTGTATGGAGCTTGCCCAAAGGATTAGCGCTGCCATTATTATTTGTGTTATATGAGCTATTTCAGGAGCTAATTGACCCCAGTACAAAAGCCGGCTGAGAAAGGCTTTTGTATCTAATAGAATGAGCAATACAGAAAAGGGTAAGGTTCTCTGAGCAATTGGGCCACAGTATACAGACACTGACTCAGTTTTAGCTGACAGCATCAAGCAGGGCAATCTAATCTCCCCAGTTAGCACTAAATCAGCCTAGTATAAATGAGCCCATGACAGAACACGGAGAAATGGGACTTGCTAAAAGGATAACTGAGGATAACTGCCTTCTGAAGCATAAATATTGAAGACGTTCAGAATCGTTCACTGCTCAAGCTAAGCATGCCTGGCAAGAGCTGGAAAGGCAAAGCCATTTGATCCTTAAATCTCTGTTCGCTTTTTGAGGGTACAGTGGTAAATGACGGTATGTACATAAAGTATTCTAAAATTAGAGATATATATCCCCTCCTTCCCTCAAGTGCTTAATGCTGGGGGAAGGTATCGACACTGAGAAACTCTGCCAGGATGCTCATCACCATTAAAAGGTTTCATAAAGCAACAACAATAAAACATGAGGCCATTTTCTCCAGCAGGACAGACACTTGAGAAGAAGGACATGCTAAGGCTGCAGTATACAATCATCCAAAAGCGGACTACTCATCTCCAAGGTTCACTTGTGAAGAATGGTGAGTTCAAGGGTAAAAAGTGAAGCTGAACTTAGGACTGAATAGGAGGGGTTTTGGCATTTACTCACCACACAGCAAAGCCGGTTCCATCTCAAAGTCTCAGCAAAACAGACAAGAATAAATGACATAGCAAAAAAATTAACTCACCCTGACCTTTCTGAAGCCACTGGAAAAGCTGCTGCAATGTAATTCATTATATATTCAGCAGTAAATATGGTCCACAAAAGAATGCAGCCTTGTAAATATGCAAACAGAAGAGAAAATCATATTCATCATTTATTTATTATACCTACATGGAGTCCTCATTGCACTATCTGAGGCTAACACAAGCACAAAGGAGTTAAACAGCACAAAATCCTAGGAAAGAGAAGCAGCAGAATTTATAGGTGCTTCACAAATGGGGTAATGAGGCAGAGAAAAGAGAAGGTCTCTGCGGACAGACTGAGCCTAAACCAGAGACAAAGTCAAGTCTGTATTGTCTTGAGCCGACATACATTCAAGTGTAAGACTATTATTCCCTTCATGTGCTTCATTAGTTTTAGTCTCCATGTCAGGGAGGAGCTCCCTGCCCAAACATGTCCCTGGCCTTTCCATGGAGCAAAGGGCTTCTAAGCCCTTTCTGCAAGTCTAAGTGACAAACAGAAGTTCACCATTAGTGTGAACCATGGCAGGGGGGTTGGAACTAGATGATCTTAAGGTCCTTTCCAACCCTAACTATTCTATGATTCTATCATGGCAGCAATACTTGGCAATCGCAGCTCTACAAACACCCCCACTGAAGTTTCATCTATAAAATGAACTACAGCCCCTTTCCTGCACTAGTGACTGTGCATCAGCTGCTGTGATTTGGTGCCACTCCTTTGATGAGCCTCCTCCAAACCCCTGCATGAACCAGGGAGACTGCTGGCAGGCACAAAGCAGCATCTTTCTCCTGGCTTCTCCAATAGAGAAATGCCAGGATGTCAAGGGTAAGAGAATGTCTGCAGGAGGTGTGAGTAAGGCAGGACCACGGTACTTGGGGCTACAGGCTCAGTGCTCAACTGGTAGCCATTCAGAAAATGTTACTATACATATATGATGCATAGTATGGCAATACAGATATTACAGACGGGATTTTCGCTAGGATGGAAGTTTCTTTTAGTTATACTTCTAAATTGCTCACACACTTTGAAACACCCATTCTGAAGTGTGGAAAATAATCAATGAAGAGTGAAAGGATTACAAAAAGCATCTGCTCTTGAGTCAGTTACTGATGCTCTACACACTACTTCCATGGTGGAATTTGCAGTCTAGAGAACAAACCAGCTTTGAACTCACAACTTCTCAGAACATTTACTGGCCTGAAACTCCCCAAAGGAGCAGATCTGTCAGTGGAAGGAGCCAACTGCTACTGCTCCCTCCGTACCAACTGAGGAGCTCAGCCGTGTCCACCACCAATATTAATGTTCCTTTGCTGCAAAGGTCTCCCTGGAAGCTGCAAAGGACCTGGCTCATTTTAGGTAGCAAGCATCATAAGAGTTTGTGGAAAGGCCTTTTTTGCCACTGTTCTGGTCTGCAGGCTACCCCACTGCAGAGCACTCTACACTGAACGCTTCTCTGAACTAAGGTGACCAGTTTTTGAGAAGCTCAAGACCTTAATGGTAGGTTACACACAGTCACTTAAGGATTTTCCAACCTCCTTCCAGCTGTCTAAGCCTACAGGATAAAGCCCCCTTAGCCCAAAGCAGGGCTAGTTCATACTTACTTCTACTCATGGTCTGCACAATACAGCACTTCGCTGCATTACCGACTGCTCACTGCATGCTTCTCAAATCAAAGGTTTAAATGCACACTACACGGAATGGCTTACATTAGTGCCATTAATTCCTACTTTCAGCATAATCCTTCATCTGGGAGTTATTCCAAAACATAGGAGTTAATGACACTAATATAAACCATCCCGATGCAGCATGTGTTTCTTTAGCTTTTATTCCCATGACTAAATGTCTTTTTAATGCACTTTTATTTACCATGATGGAAATAGTTTTTCCTGCTTTATAAGAAGTCTGGGTCTGTCACATTAACCCTTTTCTGGGCAAAGCTCTGTAGATGTATTTCCCATTACGATCCCAAAATTAGAACCTTATGTTGACATTCCAGCAGTGAACTACAGCCCTTTCAAGTGCTGAAAGACCTATATGGAAGCCCTGCAAAGGAGGGATGTTAACTGTAGGTTAAGGAATCTCCCAGTGCACACAGTGCACAGTGCCCAGCCAGGCTGGGAAATGAAAGCCTGGGACTGAACTGGTTTGGGAGTCGAGGAGCAAAACAGAGCTGCAGAGAGGCTTTGTCCTTCTGGTGCACAATAGCTTTTGGTTATATTCCCTGATGACACTGTTACCCAGTGATGAGGGGCTGGGAATGAAGTGCCTTTGGATTTTCTCAGAGGTGTGAAACACGGGCAGAGGAATGGAGAAAAATACTGCTATTCCCCAAAGAAGGCATGGAGAAATTCCTGGTGAAAAAATGTGCTTTCACTGGAGGAAGTGGCTGAGGAGGAAAAAAGCCCATAAAGAGTAATGAAAAGAAGGTAAATGTTATTTTTGTCTCCATACTGCTTTCCCCACCTCCCAACCCCCCTGAAGCAGAGCCAGTCCTGTACTGGGGCTTTTAAGTGTGTCGTAACTTTCATAGAACCCCAGACTGGTTTGGGTTGGAAGGGACCTTAAAGCTCATCCAGTTCCAACCCCTGCCATGTGCAGGGACACCTTCCACTAGAGCAGCTTGCCCCAAGCCCTGTCCAGCCTTGCCTTGAGCACTGCCAGGGATGGGGCAGCCACAGCTTCTCTGGGCACCCTGTGCCAGCACCTCAGCACCCTCACAGGTGAGATGATCATCATCTTCTGCCTAATAGCTCATCACAATCCATCCTCTTTCATCTTAAAGCCATTCACTTTTGTCCTTGTTTAATCTGCTCTCCTCTCCCTCCCAGTCTTCCCTTACAGCCTGGCATTTACAAGAACTAAATGCCTGCATCCACAGTAAAGGAGATTTACTGCCTGTAGGCAACCATTGGCTCTGTGCTTCAGCCAAAACCTGTGTTTCCCTCCTGACCTACCCAGAGGAGAAGGCAATATGAGATCCTCTGCCTTGGAAAAAGAAACTCCCAACACATGGGATTCATGCCCTCAGGATTTGACCACAGTTGGCTGAACTGACATTTTAATTCACCATGTTCTGACTTTTCTCTTGTATCTGGAAGATAAAGCAAGACCTTATGAAAGGCAGCTTTAGACACATGAATCAGAACTTACATTCTCAGCTGCCTGGTAGCACACAGCACTGCATGTAGGTACTGGATGACGGGTTAGTAACATGCACCAAAGAGTCTGGTTCTCAGAACTTGCCTCTTCTTTTCTCCAAATCCCCCCACTAATTTTTTGCTTTCAATCCTGTTGTATGCTCACAGTTTCACGCCCTCCTCTACTGCCACTGAGGACAGGGCAGGCGAGGAAGAGCAAGTATGAGAGGAAGGACTGGAAAAGGGATGAGAAGTAAACCCAAAGCGATTTGCCTCTGAACACTACAGTAAGAAAACAAGTTTAAACACGCTGAAATTTTCAGTTCTCAATTTACCTAATGCTGCTCAAGAAGCAATCTCCTTCATAAAGCCTTTTAAAGGAAATATATAGAGAGCTGTTATCAAACTATGCTTGGTGGTTATCCAAAGTGCATCCATGAAGGAAGTACCTTCACGCAGTGACTCGGCACTTCATTAACCCAGCATTTGAGCAGACAATGTTTCTACCAAGTTATACAGTATATAAATACATGGCACATGAGCAGCATAAACATGGCACAGTTGCCAAAATAGAATTCTGTTTTGTAAATCTGAGACGATAGCTGAGATTTAGAGAGAGACATAAATAATAAAGGGACCAGCTGCCCCCAGAAGTCAACAGACTTGGGCCTAATAGATGGCTTTCAATAAATTCAGGCTAAATCCTTACTACAGAAGATGTCTACTGATGCTTTCAGCTAAGACTTCAAAAAGCATTAAAGTGTTTTGAGGCTCTCCCATTTTTATTATTGGAGAGATGTGGTTCAGAAATTTCTCTATTAAGTAAATTCCTGCATCTGATTAGTTTCTTACAGTAAAGATCACTTACCCGTTGGGTTTAGATTTGGAGCAGAAGAGGTTGAGCCTGAGATTTTTGTGGGAACAGGGAGATTAAGAAGAAGTAAGTTTTTAATTTAAAATGAAACTGTTTTGAATATTAGCTGGTTGATCTGAAGGTTCGACAACGAGTGCCGTAGGCAAAGAGCTTGTTCTTTGGCACGGACCCCCCTGAGGGGAGGGGGAACTCAGAGGGAGGGCAAGAATGCAAACCTCGAAACATCACAGACCTGTCATCACAACCAGCAGAAAATCAGTTATCAGCAGTACAATTTCAATCTTGGCAGCAAGATAATAAAGCCACAGTAAGGGTGAACATAGTGAATGCTGACAGAAAATGAGAGAGAGAAAGAGTAAGATGCAGAAGTAAATCAAGTTCTTCTAGTAAACTCTGCTTAGCTACAGAAGTTAATGATAAAAACATGCAGTTCTACTTGAGTGGTTTTCTCTTACCATTATAAGTTACAATGGAACCTACTCAAAAGAAACAGACTTTGCTAAGCACATCCCATTAGGAACAGTCACATGCAGTTAGCTTCAGCAAAGCCCCCCGATTTACAATGGGCTCTGGAGCATCAAGGCCTACACTCTGTGTTCACGGTAAGACCAGCAGAGGTGAAAGGCAGCAACTCTTCAGCCATGGTGCCCGGCCTCCACTGGCAACTCTTGGGATGAGGCAGAGGCACAAGTGAAGAGAGCCACAATAAAAACCAGCTTTGAATTATTCCAGGACAAGATACTATCTCTCCTTACAACCCTTGCCTCATTATATCCTTGGACCGCTGCAACTCAACATGAGTTGTGCATTCAGGCACTCAGCTGATGTGCCTTTACTTATGATGCACAAGAAGACAGAATCAACTGATTAACAGAGCTACAAGCATGGAAGACAGCAAAGAACCCAGCCTGCAAGTATCAAGGCTCTATTTTTTATAGCTACTATTTCTACTTTTTGAGACAATGAAAGAACAATGAAGGATTTAAAATCACCATGAAGCGATGGTTTCTTTAACCTTGGACACTGGGGTTCTAGGCAGCACACACAACTCCCTTCTGTTGTGTGTGCAAAATGAATTCCTGGCTCCTTTTGACCACCAGTCAAGTTCCTGTAGTTCTCTTGCTCTTGCAGTTTGAGAATTTGCTGTACTTCCTTTCCAAGAACTATTTGGGAGCAATATAAATAGTGACACTATTAGGAGGTTCTTAACGACTTCTTTGCCTCGGTCTTCACTGGCAAATGCTCTGATCAGACCACCCAAGTCTTGGAAGGCGGGCACAGGGACTGTGAGAATGAAGACCCTAGGCCCACTGGAAGTGAGGATCAGGTTTGAGACCATCTAAGAACCTGAACGTGCACAAGCCCATGGGACCTGATGAAATTCATCCACGGGTCCTGAATGAAGTTGTTAAGCCACTGTCCATTATATTTGAAAAATCATGGCAGTCAGGTGAAGTTCCCAATGACTGGAAAAAGAGAAATATAACCCCCATTTTCAAGAAGGGGAAAATGGAT
>WYDI02003442.1:23218-99545 GCA_009867235.2 Psittacus erithacus
GCTGAAAGTTAGAAACACAGTGCTGCACCAGCCACTAAGAAGCAGAAAAAATGACTGCTACTGCTGAACCCGTGACAGGAGGGAAGATGCAACCTGGAAGCAAAGGTCTCATTAACTTCCAGTGGGAAAGTGTGCCTAGCAGTTTCCGTGGGCCACTGGAAACTTCCACCTTAAATACACAAAGATACTGGTGAGCTCATAGGGTGAGCTACACTTGTTGGACTCTTGGGACCACAGTTCTGGATTTCTCAGAAAGAAAAACTTTCAGAAGCATAAATTAAAAGGCTCAACTCAAACTTGCGCAAGTACTCAGGTTTTTCTAAGGGGGCAACACATTAGAATCATGTTTCTATATGCCTGCTAACAACCAGTATGTGTTTGCAAGAGGAAAGCAACAGGCTGCTGGCTTGCTAGAACACCATGTGCTAGGGATAAGAAACACTCTTTTGGGTTTACCCACAACTGTGTATTTTCTCTGGAGGATGCACGGCCAGCAGTGATGTCCAGCTTTCACACAGCTGTTTGTGTGAGTATCTCCATGTCACACACTAAGTACAGATCCCTCAAATAAATTGAGATTTATGAGCCTGCTACTACTTCAAATAATACAGCCAGTCCTTGATCAAGCAGTACAGACTCACGCTTGAAGAACCAGAAATCTTGGATCTATTATCTTCCCAAGTACAGCTCCACTCAGGGAACTGTTACCTACATAACTGCATGTCTTTAAATCCCTCTCATTACCTGCCCCCTCTCCTCATATCTTCTTCGAAGTCCCACTGGACTTGGAAGTGGAGTTCAGTAGACTTGTATAACACAGTATGTAAATTGATCCCTTTTCTGGTTGTGTTTTGTTTCTGTTGTTTCTTTGTGGTAGCACTCCCAATATGATGTCTCGTTTCCAGACATTCAAGGAAGCACAGTCTCTGCTTCTAAGGACCCTGGAATCAAAAGACAGCCAGGTGCCTGGGTGAAAAAGGAAGAAAAGTTAAGAAACAAGGGTGGTAGAAAGGAAAGTGGCCGCCATCTTCTTCCTTTTGTCACTAACACCCCTTTATAGGCAAGATAAAAAGCAGCCAATGAAAAGCTCCACTATTCATTTTCATCGGTACTGAGATCACAAGAAACCTGTTGGGGTTTTTTTCTCCTAAAAAGACATACCAGTAACCTTTAAAAAAAGAAGGAGGAGGAGGAGATGGGGCTGCTTTTATGCTTCTCAAGGATTTCCTGCAGGAAGCGGGCTGGAAAATGATGGAGATGACAATATGTGCTTTTTCAAATGGGATGTCTTTACGGATGCTTTATTTTACACACCACACACATATTCTAAAAATAGATGACAAAACCCCTCAACTTAACAAAAATAAAGAACCAAAAATTCCTGCAGCTTTTCCTCTAGCACACAGTAAGTGCACAGTCTGTCTTGCTTAAGTGCTATATACTCCACTATCAATTCGTGCACTGGACTATTTTTCCTGTAAAGCAATATCCCCGAACATAATGCAGCGTTTATTCAGCTCTACAATTGCATTAAGAGTGTTTGGGAGTTTAAAACAAAATGAAGACAAATCAAGAGACCCTGGTAAAAGAGGAAAAAAGTGTATTACATCAGATTCAGAAGACTACGGAGATGGAGGGAACCACAAGGGACCAGGTCTGGTGTCCAAAGAGGTGAGACATGTGAGAGTACAAAAGAAAAGGCCAAGCCAAGATGTGCAGGTGCAGGCTGAGGCATCTATTACCACCGGAACACATGGACTTCTTGTTCTCCATATGGTAACTCTGCTATTCTAAGAACTCTACCTGTCTGCAGATGAGAGATCCTGCTGTTCACATCTGATGCAGGAGAGGAGTGGGGCTGCATCTTTTGTCTCAGGAGCACAAGGAATGGCTTCATGCCGAGTGGGGGAATGGCTGGGGAACTTATACAGGTGTTGGCTTGATCAAAGCTTCACTCTCCAAAGAGCTATCTCAGTTTTACACAGGGGAAACACTGATACTCATGAACTAAATCAGAATGAGGCTGAGAGTTTAGAGCTAATCCTCTAGATCTTGTTGGCTTATGGATACATCCTGCAGCCACCCAGCACTTCAGTGTGATTGTCCACGGCGCTACAAATCTCACTGCTTGAATTTTCACTCCTGGTTTGCAGAATCTATGCTTTCTCTAAGAAGTAACCTCAAATGAAGCAAACAATTCTTTTAAATGAAGTAAGAACAGCACAGATTGTTTTCTTACACCACCAAAACCAAGCTCCATCCAAGAACACTGCAACAGGAATTACCAATAATGCTAATAATAGTCCAGACATTCTGTGCATCAACTGACAGCCCAAAATAAACCTCAGGCATGCTGAAACTGTTATGCTACAGCAAGTTGATTGGGTTTGCACTGCAAGTCTTGCTAGACAATTTCACCTGTTAAACAGACTAATGCTAAATTCCACAATCAATTTGTGTATGCCCTAACATCCCTTTTTAGGTTTTAAGAATGGCTTCTTCTAATTTTGGCTACTATCTCAAGCTCACTTTACATACAGAAAAGAAGTCCTTTACAAAGTTTGCTTACAGGTCTATACAGGTTTAAACCCATTACTACTGCAAGGATTATACTCATCTGGAGGGCAGATTTGCTTGCATGTTATTGAAGAATTTTCACATCACTCTTGCCTACCATGGCTGTACCAAGCATCTGATACACATGTGTTAGTACACAACAGTAACTGATTGAGCTATTGAAAAACAGCATTTGGCATAGGAAACTGAAAGCCTACAATGTAATTGGACTTATTAATGATATTACCCACAAAGATGCCAAGTGCGATGATGCTCTCTGTCATATGAGCACCCTTGCCTTCATATGATACACATCCTTTTGCAAATGCCAGTGACAGCTCCATGACAACATGGGAAGCTATTTTCTAGGCTTTGAGTCTGCATTTCTGTTTCTCAACAGCAACATATGTACTTGAAGCAGAAGTCTTCTCATTCAGTAGGCTCTCACTTTAACCTAGCTACTCCCTTCTTACTGTTGGTTGAATCTTTTAAGATTCATCATGACCCCCAGGAAACACAGAATCAAACAGGTTGGGTAAGACCTGAAAAGATCTTAAGGATCACTGAGTTACCCCAGGAAACATCTTGCATCTCAAAGTTAGCCATCACTTTGGAAGACTATTTACTTCTTTATCCTACCAATGCATACACCAAGAGGTACCCTCCTGTTATCCCCTGCCCTGATCTGCTGGGATTTTCAAAGATTTGACCCATCACATCAGACAATGGCCATTTCAACACTGTGAGAAACCTCCAGCACTGTTGCATATCCTTGCTACACCAGATTGTACATCTCCCATATTACATCTTGAACGTGTTAATCGCCTGAAGTGAAGCTCATATCTCCGCTGGTCTCTTGAAAATGGACCAAGTGCTGTAAATGGCTGAGCTCACCTGGCACTGGGCACCAGCTCTCCAGATCACCATTGGTGCCTGCACACTCATCTCCAGCCAGCTGGCACTCTGCTCCAAGCATGCCTGCCCCAAAGCACATGAGGGCAGCAGAACAAAGGCAGTCACTGGAGATAGAGGCACACAGCTGAGCTCCATGGGATGTGCACACACAGGGCTTGCCCTCAGCAAAGCAGCTTCCAGCCAAACCATGATGGCAGGAGACGTTGTATGACTGCAGTGACCGTGCCAGCCATTTGTGTCCACCCTGACACCGTGCAAGTGAGCACCAGCAAGTCGTGCTTGAAGCATGTCTAATCCAAATGGCAGTGTGGAAGTCTGGGAGCCTATCTAGGCATTTTTATATCTAGACATTAGGCATGATGAAAGAACAACGCAGGAGCAAACACGCCAAATGTTGAAAGTGTGGACATGGCCACACTTGTGCTGGCCAGGAAAATACAAACTGTCACCTTTCTAATAAGCCCTGCTCAAAGCATATCCTTCTGCAAAGTGAGTTGGCCAGACATTTATTCTGGCCAGGGCAGAGATGACTTTATTTTTGATGGAAGTTTGCAGGAAGGGAGCCAAGGAGACTGAGCTGCTACGTGCTTGCAATGAAAGAGGAGAAGCCAAGTGTCCATCACCCACCATCTTCTATAACTGAACAGAGGGGGAATGTTCATTTGTAAGTCAGGACACAGACGTACTTTCCCACACTACAGCTCAAGGCCCATAG
Source organism: Psittacus erithacus (assembly GCA_009867235.2). Classification (NCBI taxonomy): domain Eukaryota; kingdom Metazoa; phylum Chordata; class Aves; order Psittaciformes; family Psittacidae; genus Psittacus; species Psittacus erithacus. Next base: position 27,405 of record WYDI02003442.1, read on the forward strand.
ATCATTTCTAGCTGAAAATTGGTTTCCACAGCCTGGAAGATCTCAGAACTTTGGAGCAATTAAAATTAACTCCGTTTCCTTCACCTGTTCTGCTGCATTGTCCAAAACACTCTGTGCACAGTTTATCCAGTGTGGCTTACGTTGCTTAAACACGGAAAGGCGCTGTACAAACAAATCCCTCCTAGGAAATCTATGGGGTTTAAAATACTGGACTACACTAAACTCTGGAAGTGACAGCAGTAAACTCTTACACTCAGTAATTAAGATGAGTAAATGAAAAATACTCCAAACTTGGTAATTCCAGCAGCCAGGCGTTTTTTTTTTGGCATGAATTCTCCCTTTTTTCAGCCCTTCTATGTGAATCCTGCATTTGGAGGATTTGAGGGACTAAAATGGGTTACAGAGAAGGTGGGGGATGCTATTACCACATTGGAGCACATCAAGTAAACCCTCCATAGGAGATGTCCATGATGAAGACGCTGCTTTGCCATGACACCAGTGGCCGCACTGTTGGACCCACCTCCCTCCCCACCATGTGCCTATCAATCCACTTCCCCCCCTCCACCGTGGTTTTGTGCATTGACTGATTATATTTATCACACTTGTAGTTCACAGGGCAATGGTTTAAATTTCATTCAATCCACTCCATCTGGGAGCGCTGTTAAAACACACCCACAAGCACATTTCTCCCTGTCACCCCGCACCCCCGCAGCGAGCAGCCATCTGTACTCTGGAAACAAATCCGACAAAATTATTCTAAATTAAAAACTCATTTTAAAAGAAAAGTAGTATTAAACTGGTTTATAAACATAATAAACCACAGTAAGCCTTGGCTGCAATAAATATCCAACTTTTGCCTACAGCTATTAGAATCCACAAGCGTATTTTTAAGTTTGCTAGCAAACAGTATATTTATTCTGACCATGATTTGTCTTCTGTGGTTTAGTGCGCTCTCATGTTTCTTTCATATGTTTACAGAGGTGGGGGGAGAGAAAAAGAGAGAGAAAGCAGGCTGTCCTGAAATATGTTACAGATTCCTGCAAGCCATAATGGTTCTCTGAAGGACTGCCACTTCTTTGCAACAGGGTCTGGCTCAGCCTCGGGACAAGGATATCAAGTAGACACGGACTGTTCTCCTCCCCTGCTTCATTTACCATTGATGAAATGTGGTCAAATCAGGCATGGGAAAGAATTAAAAGGAGAACAAAAGCAAGTTATGAAGACTGGAACAGTGGAGATTGTGGAGAGGCACCATGATGGGAATTTGTTGCCTCTGGCAGAGTTGCCCACCTATAAGAAAAGGCACTCATGGGAGGTTGTGGAGGGGAAAGGATAGAGGAAGGTAAAATAGGAGAAAGAAGAGGCAGGTCAGGGCAGTGACTGAAGACAGAGGCAGCCACAGTACAAAAACCCATGTTAAATATAACACGGTTTTACATCGGGTGGTTTAGCCAAGTGGCATGAGATAGCACCCATGTGCACTCCATAACTCCAAAGAAACCAAGACACTGATTAGCTTCTTTTGTACAGAAAGAAATCCCCAATTTAAAATCCAGAGGATGTTTTGATTAACTGGCAAATTCAGATGAGAAGAAAAAGATCCCGAACATTTAACCCAGGTTGTGATGTCAACCCATTAGAAAGAGGTACTTTGTTGGGACAGGGGCTGGCAGTGCCTTGACCTGTGATGTGGGAGCTACGACGCCTTAATGGGAACCTCCACAGCAGGCTGGAAATTAGAAGGATGTGAAACTATCTCACCCAGTGGGATCTCAGGGCACAGGGAGATACCTGGAATCTCTCCCCAGCCACTGATCTTGTCATTTCCACTATGGCTCTGCAGGTTTACGTCGAACCCCTCTGCATGTGGCCGTGCAGTGATTTCGGAAGTGCAGTTGATTTGTATCAGATGTTGCACTCTACAGTTCTACAAACAGATGCAACATGCTTCAGCTGAAGACCCTAAGAAGTCCCGTGTATTGCTTTCACACACCTCGTATGGATATCCTGTGCTATGCTGCGGCTTAATTCATTCTTTATTCCTCAGAAAATCATAGGACTTTTACTTAAAAATTACTCATTATTTATTAATTATGACCCTATATTACCTAGATGTGATCTGATCACAACAAAGTTGGCTCGCTCAATGGTATCCAAAAAGATGGACACCTTCCACATAAGATCACCATCAGGGTTGGTTTGATTGGATACTCTGAAAGTTACTCCCTGTGAATTAAAAACAGAATCAATGCACTAAACTTAACTAAAAAGCTATTACCACTTTTTTCAAGACAATTATATCTCATGGTGTGGGAGTAACTACTGTAAGTTAGGTTTTCACTGGCTGGAGTTTATAATGCCACCAAGCGCTACCCAAAAATGAGGCAAAGGGAAGTGAAGGAGGGCAAAGATGTCATACAAAAAGCCCACACTAAAGAATTTACAAGCAAGAAGAATAAACATCCTCTTTGGGAATTACTCTCGGCAACACAGCAAGGAATTACAGCACATAAACTAAAGCTACATAAACAGTCTAACAAAATCCTGGGACTGATTTATGGAGGAGATATGTCCTGTAGTGTACTTTCTTGGACAGCAGCTCATGCTCAGAAGAATAACCATGTTGTAATTAGCAAAAACCAACTGAGTATCCCATCTAAGCGGGGCCAGTACTAAAAGCCAAACATACAAATACATAACCCAGAACAATTAAATCAGTCAAATTCTTCTTCCTATAGGAAGCTACATAAAGTAAGAGCTGGAGAACTCTGATCTTTCCGGAAAAATAATCTATATAAATATGTGCAAACCCAGATTTATCTAATATTTCAGCTCCCTGGCAGTAGCGACCTCTGAAACAGAACAAAGAGGCAGGATTACACACAGCAATGCCTGATGTGCCGTAGATTGGCATGTCACACACGATGGAGCATGTTTTCCAGTGACAGGGTTGATACCCGCTTTCCACATCAGGTTTTGCTCAGGTCTGGGACAAAACTGGCATAGGTACAAAGTTCAGAAGACAACACCTCAGCATACAAAGCCAACAGGAGAACATCAGTGCCTCTGCCTAACAGGCAGGCAGTCTCTCAAGCCCTATGTGCCACCCTGGCACATTGCTCTGCTCAGCAGCCACTTCAACCAAGTACCTTATTGACACATACTACTGGGTCCCTGATCCCACCCGACCCAGCCACTGGGACGGCTGCAGAAACATGTCCTTGGAGCAACGTGTCCTACACTTATGGTCAACAGCATCTCAGAGAGAGAGGGGTGGAAGGACACACAACAGCAACACACACAGAGAGTCCCCTGCTGGTTTGCATGATGAGATCCATGTCATCCCATGCAATCACAGCTCTTCTGCAGAGAATCTGTTTTAAATATAAGCCTTATTCGTGCACATAAAGTACAACCAATGCCAGAGCCTTTTGTGATGGCTCATTTAGCTTGTAGACTCTATTTTTCTCCTCTCCAGGATATAGAAAGCCTATGACACTGGTAGCGATGCTTGTTATCATAATTACTTTTTAATCCTCCCACGTAACTGATTGAAACACCACAGTGGGGCTCTGATACACAACATAGGATGGGACTGACAGCATAGAAGTGGGTAAAGAAGGGTTCCCCATCTCCACTGTGGATTAAAGAAACCAGAAGTGTACTGGAGAAACTGTGTTACTCAGTGGGCTTCCTGGAGGGGTCAGTGCTACTGATACAGGGGCAGAATTAAAAACCCAGTTGGCATTTGTGCAGAAGGGTGTCAAGCCTGTCCCCTGGGCTCACCAAGGCCTTCAAAGACCTTCATGCCACCACCAGTTTCTGCCCATAGTCAATGGCCTTTTACAGGCTTTCATGAAGCCTCATGGAGAATAGGGCTGGGAAATCAGTGAGGCTCCTTTAAAACAGATTCTCCCAGAGAAACTTCCAGAAGGAGAGGGCTTGAAACAGAACTAAAGAGTGCCATCTGCTGCAAAAAGCTGGAGAAACCTCAAAACCCTGCGAGAGAAACGCCAGGGCAGCGGCAAGTGCTGGCTGTGGCACTGAGCTGTGGCAGGCACAGACCTCAAAGACTGCCCGTGGATGAAGGAACGTTTACCCTGTGGGTCTCCTGCTCCCCTTGTCCCGTCTCCAGTGCTGATGCTCATGTCCCCTGCATAGCTGTGGGGGCTGAGAGCCAGGGTGGCCCTGCAGGAGGATAGAACCTGAGGCACCGAGCTGCAGCATGGTGGCCAGGCCCCTGCTGCCCTGCCTCCACCTGGAGCTGCCTCTGGTCTCCATGGAGCTGAGCAGGGATGGAGAAAACAGTACAACTTTATCTCTTGACAGGAATGTGCTTGCATTGTCTTGTACTCTAGTATAAGACCTGATAGCTCAGAGGATGCTCATGGGAGACTAAAGGAGCAACTTCTGAGGTTTTCCTCAGCACACAGAGTGAAGTCTCGAGTAAAGCACAGCTTGGAGTTAGTTCAGCTACTTGGGACAGCAAAGCAATGTGTTGGCTCAGGGTAGAGGGGGACAGCTCTGAGGGTTAAGGACAAGTTCCAAGCACCATCCTGACCTCCACCTCCAGGCAGCAGAGTCCTGGCACAGCATCGTGACACCGCATGCCCACCTAGCTCATGGAAGTGCCACCAGCCTGCGAGTCTCCCTCTCCCTGGGCACGGCACTGCTGTGGGATGCAAAAGCACCCACTGCAAATCCTGAACAACTAATGCTTACACTGGCACTGCTATTTGTGATCCTGCACTCCTGCCAGGTGCTTTTTGTCCCTGTTTTTCCCTGCAAGTACAGGAGGTGAGCTCCATGCATTGTGCGGTGCCCATCCTGGTTAGCTGCCTGCAGATGGTGCTACCGACCAGCTTTTCCCCAGCTCCAAAATTGTTTCCCTTCAATCGAAGGGAAAAACACGTACAGGCAGCACAACACACACCGAAGGGATGCTGCTCACTTCCCTCTAGTGTTTTCTCAACCCTGTGCACATCGTAACATGAGGCTGCAGTATCCGAACTGCTCGGACGTGGCAGTAACTGTCCGGAGCAACTACTCGAGCTTTGGAAAAGGAATTTCAGGACTGTAGGAACAGCAGCTGCCTTGGAGCTACAGGTCACACAGTACTGGTGCTTGCAGGCTTGTAACTACCCCAGGCAGAAAGCCACCCATACAAAGGCCAGAGATAGAACAAGGAGTCCTGGATGTGGAGAACGGTCACCGCAGCGGCCTCCTGCACTGCGCTGCTGCACCTTCCACCCCTCCTGCACTGCCCTGTCTGCTGCACCCCTCCATCGCTCTTGCACCTCTTCACCCCTCCTAACCAGGAAGCCCAACTGGTACAAGTAAAGCTGCTTACAAGCAAAACAAGACCTTTCCATATTGTGTCTATCCCTATTAGAAGTAGGATCTAATCCTTATTAAATCACTTTGTAACTTCGTAAGATACAACAACATTGCATCTGTTTCCTCACCATCGCTGCAACTTCTTTTCCACAAATCCGACTTATCAGCCAAACTGTGTTACAGGTAAAGCAGGCGCCAAAAATCCCACAAACAACAACAAAATACCCCTCTTGGGTTACAAGTTCCAAACCCGTCACCAGATCACATGCTCTGATGTTCACACATAAAAGGGAAAAAAAACTTATATTCTAAGGGAAGAAAAGCCTTAAAATTCTGACACTTCGATGTTATATTTATGTGAAAATCCTCCACCATTTTATTTAAAGTAACTTTCCCTGAAGTATACAGCAAAATGTAGGCTCCACACGCACAGCTGAGGTACCTGTACAGCAGCAGCCAACGACAGCGCACTCTCCAGGAGCAAAATCTATATACAGATCTATACACAGAAATCCTTTTAAAACCAACAAGAGCTGAAGGAAGCTGAGCTGTCCTCATAAACCAGGCTGCTTTTACAGCTTTACCCTGCAAGCTGCCAAGCATTCCAGCTCCACCTCAGCACGATCATTCAGCACAAGCTTAACTTTAAATGCAGGGAGAGTTCTGTTGAAGTTAATGGTGCTGCCCAGGGCTTTAAGATTAAGCACACACTTAAGTACTTTGCTAGACCAGGAACACTACTTACAAAGATCAAGCGCTTGAATTATAAAACCTGAGTGTACATTCGACTGCTTGAGACTGTCATACGTTTGGCTTCTGATTATTACTGCAAGAGAAATGTTACATCAAATGCAAAACTCTGACAAGCTATTGGTTTAGAAAGCCTAAAGACAGTGTGCACTGGCAGCGGACCTGCTTACAGAAAACAGACTGAAAAATGAGACTTTCTGTAAAAAATCCTGTGTAAATTTCATAGGGAAACCCAAGTTCTGCGTCTTCTTGCCCACGTTAATGTTCCACAGGAGGAAGGGGGGATCGAGAGTTTGGGTAAACTCCTGCTCCAACAGGGATGTACCACTGGGCTTAGGACAGAAGAGTAGCACAGCCTCCAGGCCAAGGGACAGCCAAGGGATCTTACTTTAGGGAAAGCTTTAGGCTCAGCAACTACAAACTTAAGACACCACAACTAATGCTTATTGTGCCAAGAGGACAGTTTCATACTTTCCTTTATCTCTTCCTTTAATCCTCCTCCTCCTTCCTCTGCACCAAGACTGCATTTCTGCTGTTCTCTTACAACCTGTTTTGAAAGCTTTGAGGAAGCAACAGTCTTGTAAAAGCAGTTTATGAGATACTCTGTATAAAGAGCTAAAAGGCTGACAGGAGCTCTTAGCAAATGCTGAAGAAGGAAGAAGCTGAATTGCTGTACACCACCACAAACCAAGTGAGATACTGGGGCTGATTAAACTGGCACTGGTTTCCTTACCTCCTTTTAACACATTTTTTCCTTTAATTTCTCTTAACCTTGTTTTTGTCCAATGTGCTGTAAAAGCAGGAAAAAGCTGTTGATTAATAAATATTTTTCACATCACAATGAACTGTATTAATGATCATTCATAAATACAAAAAGAGTCTGATCCAGCAAAACTTGTGAGTATATCCTGAACTGTGCACAGAATATGTTCTAACTGTAAACAGATACCATGCCCCCCTTACCCAAGATGAATAACCAATGCCTGAATAACTGATGTATTGTCAGGTTGGCACTGGTGTGCACAGCATCCTTGCAGACTGAACAGATTGAATAGATAGAATTACAGAAGTCTCAGAAAACAATTCCATTTTATGAGGCTTACAGGTTTTTCACAAATCAAATTTGTGGCAGGACACAGAACAGGACCCTGAGCCACTCCACCTATTCACACACAGAAGATAACAATTAATTTCCTATGAATTATTTACGTTGAACAAAACCTGCTCCACTAAAGGCATAAATCCTTTCACCGTTGGAAGCGACAAATAGAAAGAGGGTTTGACACTTCCCAGTCTCTCTCCCTCTCAAGCCCTGTTCTCTAAAGCCATGCCAGAAGCACAGAGCTGGTCAGCATCGAGGGGATGGAGATAACAAAAGTTTTTTGTCTGCGGCTCGGTCAACCCAGGGAATTTCATAAATCACAGTTGTCTCCATAAGCCAAGTGTACTGAATTCCCACACTTTTTGTAATGCCAGCTACTAGCAAGGGTCAAACCTGCACATCAGCTTTTGCAAGTGCACTTTGCACCTCCAAACACATGAGTTCTCACACGTACAAAAGAGATTGTTTTGTTGGGAAACAACTCCCAAGGCAGCCAGGCTATCTTGGAGAAAAGCTTTGTATTGGAAAACAAGCAAGATATCAGTAATTTCTGCAAAGGCCAAACCAAGGACATCCCTGAAAACACCATAATTCCACTCCCATGACTTTGGCTCACAGGAGAAGGTCTCTAATTATCGGAGCATGTAGAAACACTTTCTTTAAATGCAACTATCCCGAGGCTTCATTCTCAAATAAACCAGACAAAATGAACTCGCCTGACTTAAAATAAAGGATGGAGGAGGAGGGGAGCAAAAAAGAGAATTAAAGGTATGTGAGAAAATGTTTCTCAGGCTCTTTCTGGCTGATTGAGCTAATTTACTGTGGAATGGGCAGCAGACTATCTTTAGATAAATGCTAATGAGAACGTTAATGCTTTCTTCAGTCTGGCTGCTACTATAATGCTGAAAGGGAAGGTCAACTGCTAATAAACCCAGTTAACAAGCCATTCTGAACTTCACTTTAGCTTAACACTCTTCAAAGTTGCAGTCATTAAATCCATAGGCTATTAGGAGCTGCCCTCCTGTTTTCACTATGAGCGAAGGCAAACTTTCAATGTAGTCATTAATTGAATTAACAGATGCTAATCCAATTTGATGTAGTGTAAATTGAAATGCACATAAGAGCGAAGACGTGTGTAGAGTTTTCCCTTTTTCAGGCAGCTCTGTGTCAAACCATTTTTGTTGTCATCTCTCCCTGCTCCCATAAAGGGTGCTCTCATGTATATAACCCTTAACATCAACTACTCTTTGATATGAATACAGTTTGCTGTAAGAAGACAGAGGCTGGCAAGACAAAAACATGTCTTACAGCTTATTAAACTCCATAGCTTCAGTGAGACAAACTAGTAAGCAAGGATCTCAAAATACACTGCCACCATTACACTCTTATGCTTCTTTGAAGTAGAGAAAGAGCACACAGGCTTAGCAGACAGGGAACCTTGGTTATGGAGATGTGATGTGGATAGAGCTTAGGTGTTAGGGAAAGAGATGCCTGAGCATCTTGTTCGCCATCAAGTGCAACAGCTCTGCTTTAAGTAGCGTGGCTTTGAAGCTATGATGCGCACATCAGCCTTTATACAGCACAAAATGGCTAATGGAAAGCCATACAATCATCAAAAATATCTGTACAGAACCTATTTTTAAAGGGGCAAGGAGTGAATCACTTCATAAAGTTGTGCATTTCAATCTCAGGAAGTGTAATGGGCACAGTGGAAGGGAGCAGCGTCTGCTCCACCAGGCGCCTTGGCACAAACTGGGAACATGGCATGTGACAAGCAAATAGCACAAACCCACAGAGCTCCCCATCCTTGAGCACGAGCTGTAGATAGGGAGGCAATGTTTGAAACTGAGCAGGAAAACTGCCTGCTTTTAAGACAGGACAGCACCTCCCTATGACTGTCCCTGTTCTGGTGTTTGACTGGTGTTCAAACACCAGGAAATCAGTGCATTTTCCCACTTCAGATGATGTAGAGGAAGCTTCAGAATGATTCCACACAGGACACCTTGTATTTCCTCCATGAACCAGCAATATGACCTCTCAAACCACTTAAAAATCCAGTACCCTGTGCTCATTTTAGCACACAACTGCTACTTGCCTAAGAGGGTGAATAAAGTACCATTGCTACAAATTTAACAGGGAAATCGAGCCTTCCAACCCAAACCAGTCTGGGATTCTACAATGACTAGAAACCGTCTGGGTTACTCATTAATTCATATAAAACACAAAGGTGAGGAAGTTAAGACAGGTACCTACATACAAAGCACTGGCAACAGTGGGATAGAGCTTTTCTAAGCTTACAGAGACCATTTATAATATTTCTTTAATATTGACCTGCGTAATTGGCTTCTCACACACTACCAGTGAAGAAATCCAAGCTTCTCTTATCACAGATATGAAGATATAAAACCACATTCAAGATGCAAGAGGACATCTGGAGAGGAAAATGCATGCATATCCAAATCACTGCATTCTTTCAGAAACAGAAAAATACAATGCAGCTTTAGAAGTAACTAAATATAGTAATTTTAGTTCAGCTGTAATTAAGGAGGAAAAAAGCATGACTTCCCCCCATCCTTTTAAGAGTCATTGTTCAACGTCACAGCGATATTCAATTATTCCATATAAAGAGCATTTACTTTCTTTTCTGCATTATTATTATTATATTATCCACTATTTGTATGACTACAGAATGAGTAGTAATACAGGCCCCCAGCTGAGACTGACAGCCCCCCTCTGCTCGCCACTGTGAAGACATATGGCACAAAAGCATCACTGAACTGCTTTGTATTAGCACAGATAGAGTCTGGAAGAAAGGCAAGATTGGGATTTCTATTTCACGGGTGGGGAAATGAAGGCAAACTGAGAGGGGGAAAAAAAAAAGAAGACCCAAGAACTTCATAAATGATTTCACACAAGAGTGGTTCCATCTATTATCTGCAGGCAGGTCTTTGTGGTTCTCATGGACACATTTACAATGCTGAGCAGGAATTTTCAGCCCACAACCAACAGCGCTCACTAGAAGTAGGTTTGACTACAGGTACCCTGATCAGGGAACCAGCCTAGAGATGACAGTGTGAAAAATTCACCCCACTGGGTGCTTAGTACCAATGGTTTTTACTCCTGGTTGATAGCACGGGCTATGAACACAAAGGTAACAGTAGAACGGTGCAGAGGGAGCCAAAGCAGTAGGTGCTGGAAATCCCCCTCTTCTCAATAAAACAAATGAAATATCAAAAAGCGAAGAGCAGAATCCCATACAATAGTACACATCAACTGGCCCACACGCTTATTCTCTGACTACAGCAAGGTTTCAAATATCACTGCCAAGAGAAATCCAACATGGAGCTTTAAAATGTGAATATCTGTTGCATGTCACAATTCCTCTCTCCTACAGATGCTTTTATCAGGAAGACTGCAACAAGAAAAAATATTTTAAAGGCTGCAGTGACAATGGAGGCAGGAACCAGCACTGGGAAAGCATCCTGGTTTCAATAACCAGTGAAAACCTGGAGAAAAAGGTCTGTGCAGCCTTTTCCCAGTTCCAGCACGCACAGGCACGGAGTCAGACAGGAACCAAGATGTCCATCTTACTGAACAGCTACCCCTGCTGATAACCAGAAGTCCTCCAAAGCCAACACAGCCATATGATGCCCACAAAGCTTTCCACCTCGTCATGACAGAAACCTCCCTGCCTGTGTGGTGCCTCAGCAGAGGGGGAATGAGCCAAAGCCAGGCTGATCCCACACTGGCACACCACATGGGGCACTGTCTTCAAGGACAGCACCAGTGCCAGAGCAGCATATTACTCACAAAAACTCAGCCAAGCAGCTAAATCTGGAATGACACCAAGAGTTTAGTGTCTGTTTGGTTTAGGGTTTACTCACACACTGCCTTCACCATGTCTAATCAATGGGGAGCCCATAGAGCTCTGAAAAGCAGGAAGAAAGCAAGCAGCAGATGGTTTCACATCCATCTGCCAATGTACTTCTGGAGAATTTCAGGTCATGAGGAATAAGGAATCCATATACCAGGTATATCTGATACAGCACAACACAGACCTTTGCTAAGGTCAACGCTTCTTTAACACGAAGTAAATTTGATGAAAATGTATTTTTAAACCATGTAGGGTACAGAATCTGGTTCTGTCCTGTTCTAATAAGTGCAGGTTTAATAAAGGGCTGTGTGCAGGAGTCTCTGTAATTGCCAGTCACCAAATAAATCCTAATACATGAGACCCTAAAATGGCCAGTGATGAACACTGCTTTCTTCTTTCTCAATCAGCACTGTTGCTCTACAATAGGCAATTACTAAATTTGTTTCTAAAGAAGGAGGAAACAGAGTGACAACGGGGCTGATTTTGCTGATACTCACATATCTCACCATGGGATAATGCTGTGACTCCCCTGGATGCACAAGAACATTCAATTCTTAACTACCAGTGAGGGAGGTTTAATTCCCCCACAGAGTTGTTAGGTGTTGGTCCTAGAAAAGTAGTATCATATTAATAGAAGACGACAGGATGTGAGGAGTCCTGCTGGGTGTATGCCATCAGGAGGTACCAAACCTCACACTGGGAAAACAGGGATAATTAACAGATCTTTTGGAATTCTGTGTACTATAGCATTTATCACTCAGGAATCTTAAAATACATTTTCAATGCAGTCCAAACTCAGGAAAAAAACCAAAACCAAACAACAAAACATTACTGCAGCATTTTTCTATCTATATGAAGTGAAAAGAGAAATGGAAGCAAAGAAAAAAACGGAACAATACTGGAACAGTGGCTCATGTTCCACAGAGAAGGCAGTAATAGAACTCAGTAGCTGCAAGCAGGAGCTCAGGCTGTAAATATGACGCTAATTTTTAACTGTGAGGGTAATTAACCACTGGAGCAACTTCCTAAGGACTGCAGTGGATTCTCAATTACTGGCAATTCTAAAGTGAAGACCAGATTTATTTATTTTAAAGATATGCTCCAACAGGAATTACACCAACTCCCGCTGCCTGAGTTGTGCAGAAACTCAGTCCAAATGATCCAAACAGTCTCTTTTGGCATTCTGGTCTCTGCTCAGACCACACGGCAATCCACAAAGAACCTGCAAGGGAATACACTTATAATCGCACCAGTGCTGACTATGGGACACCATCACTGCTCTAGAAAGAGCCAACATCGCAGCTCAGCACCAGCACAATGAAAACAGTACTTGGTTAATATCAACTCAGGACGTACTCTATTCTAATTCACCTTTGCAGTAACAGAGAACAGAAATTAGATGGGGCAGCACCAAATTAAAACGTATTTCTTTTATAAAAGGTACAGACATAAAATTACTTCTGGCATACAAGAGGTGTATGGGGATTTTCATCCATTTAGGGGGTGGTTTTCCACCACATTTTGGGTTTGGCTTGGTTTCCTATTCCCACACGTAGCTGTTAGTCTTTTCCTACCTCCCAAAATGTGTTTAACTTGTAGACCCAATCTTGCCTAAGTACAGTGAAACACAGGGAATTATCAAAGAACTTCCGTCCTTTGGGGAAAGGAATAACTGGGTAAAAGATGGAGTTCAGCAAACGCCCAAACTGCGGTTGTGAGCCCACACTGGAGAATGCGGGGAAGAGAGAGGAGACAGAAGCAAAACGGGTCCAGAACAATACTGTGGCAGCAGCAACAGACACCCAGCTTTCCACAATGATGGTGACTGGGTGCAGTAGCTGTGTTTAGTTGTTTTTATTAAATAATAACAACTATTTATTAATAGGTGTTTTTACTATTCAATAAGAACAGCAGCAGCAGAGACAGGAGCATCTCCTGGCTGGCTGGGGCTGACACACCCAGCAGGCAAAACCCAAAGCATCTGAAACCTCTTTGATTCAACCCAATCCTCTCCAGCTCATCTGGTGCTTTCATAGGCTCCGTAACAGCCCAGTGATTGATGCCTTCACAGCACCTCCCCACCAAGCCCAGCAACAGCTGAAAAGCTCCACACTAACATGCCAAGGCATTCTGTTCGTAGTTTCATTGTAATTTGATGTAATAAGTGTTGATCTCAGTTCACTACACATTTGTGTCAATTTGCCACACGGTTTGGTTTAGTTTTAAGGCATTTCTGTTGCATAAAAAACAGGCATTAAACTATAAATTAATGAGTTGTTTTACAAGCTTAAGGTACATTATTCTCCTTCCAGCTATCTTCTGAACTGCATCTTCACAGTTTTTCAGTGATGTGAGGAACAATTTTCATCATTAAAATGAAACTTTCAGGAGCTCTAACAGGAAAGCCCACTGGTGCTGGTAGGTGGTGGAGCATTCCTAAGTGCATTATGAACTGTATTTATAGGAGCTGTCTAGCCATTTAATGGGTTCTTGAATGATTTGCTTAGGTGTTTACTTTTGCTAAAAGCAGTTTATAACCTCTGCTCTCGTCTCTGAAGTCCCTCTTAAATCATTCTGTAAATATATCACAGGGCAATGAGAGAGAAGGACTGGAGTTTCCACCTTGGGCTCTCCTTTCTGCTTACCCTAAGGGATCTGCAGTCTCTCTGTTGTCATAGAAATAGGGCATGGCTGACCTCAATATGGTGTAGTGTAATACCCAGTCGGATTCAGCTCAGCGCCTTAATCCCCAGTGGAGACGCTTTCACTACATTCATTATTTCCTGGGGATTCTAACAAGGAAACCCCTCCTGGAAGCTGACAGCATCACAGCAATGAGAACCCCCCAGGCTGCCCAGCACAGCATGCGGCTCTCACCACAGCCAATGGAAACTGGCTACAAGAAACCTGGAGAGGGGCTTTGGCCAAGGGCCTGTAGGGACAGGACAAGGGGAATGGCTTTAGCCTGCCAGAGGGGAGACTGAGATGAGCTCTTAGGCCGAAGCTCTTCCCTGTGAGGGTGCTGAGGCGCTGGCACAGGGCGCCCAGAGAAGCTGTGGCTGCTCCATCCCTGGCAGTGCTCAAGGCCAGGCTGGACGGGCCTTGAAACAACCTGCTCTAATGGAACATATCCCTGCCGCGGCAGGGGGTTGGAGCTGGATGAGCTTTAAAGTCCCTCCCAACCCAAACCGTTGTAAGATTCTATGGAAAGACACTTTACAACAGGCACTCCTGAGATGCACACTTGCCTCTCTCAATTCGCACATACAATTACCTGTCTTTGTGTTTCAGAAGCTTGGACTGCAAGGAAAATCATTATCAAAATCAAATACTGGCCATTTTCTCCCACCAATGTCCAACAGATGCTTTGCCAGCAATGTTTTCTGGATGTGGCAACTACTCTTCTATCAGCAAAAAGAGTTTGGGGCTGCTCCTCTTCCCACCTCCTGCTCCCCCATACATTTACAGTGAGAATCCAGCAACAGCACTGCTGCCAGCGTAATCTGTCACCTCCAGGCCCTTTCATATATCAGTGTTTGACTGCTTTCTATGTAAAACAGGTTATTAACTTAATCAGAAATTGACTACTACTACAAACACCTTTTGAATAAGGTCAAATTAAGATAGAAGTCCTTGCTCTTTTCGTCTCTCAGCAACAAAGACTATAACCAGGCTGCTAAACCTGCCATTAATGTCAGTGTGCAGATTAAATGTCATTAAAGGCAATTTGTCACTTACATACACACTTATCTCAATCTAATAATTAGCAAAAGGTCAGGCAGATAAACCAGTATATTTCAATCCACAATAAATTTCAGCTGCAGGAAATGACAAAATACAAGTTTAACCATATATACATGTATTTGGGTTTGAAATAGATATGCATAATTAAATCCAGCAAAACAGAATCATCTGGTTTAAAGACCCAACTGGTATCAAGCCTTACGCTGACACTTCAGCTGCGAGGAAGCCAAGTGCATGATCACAGTAACACCCCAGAGGAGCGAGCACAGCAGACCTTGCTTTGCGGTGCGGAAGGAGTCAGTGAGCGCTACCCAGATTCCGTAAGTGTGCAATCCAGATTCCACAGCTGATGCTCACTGGCACTCTGGTGGTGAGCCTCAGCTGAGATGTGAAGCACAGGTGAATAAACCACAGTGACTGAATTAGCTTCTGACCTTACCAGGTGACTCCTCAAGTGGAGGTCTCCAGCCTCACACTGACTCCATGTCAGGAGGCAAACAGTAACAGCACCTCAGTGAGAAAACAGCTGGGATCAAGCAAAACCTTCAGGTCCTTGCCCTGCCACATCCACACCTCTTGTGAGGTTCATGTGTGCTTTAGAATCAGAATCAACCGGGTTGGAAAAGACTTTTAGGATCATCGAGTCCAACCGTTACCCCAGCACTGCCAAGCCTACCACTAACCCACGCCACTGAGAGAAAACTCATCTCCTCTCAAGACCTCCACTCTCAGCCACCCTTCATCTGCCCTCCACAGTGGCACACACTGTATAGCTGCTGCCCCTACCCCTCATGGACACCTCTTATCTCCTCTCACAGCCACACCTCATGCCCCATGGCTGCCCCTCACAACCCACAGCTGCCCTTGCACTTCCCCTCCTCATGATGTCCCTTCAAGGCCACCACTGCTCTCCCTTCATGATCTTCTCCTCGTGGCAGCCTCTCCTCTCCCCTCACCTCTCATGGCCGTCCCTCCTCTCCTCTCCCTTCATCATCTTCCCTCATGACCACCCCACCTCTGCTCCCATTATCTTCCCTCACCACCACCTCTCCTCTACTCTCCCTTCACCTCTCATGGCTGCTCATCCTCTCCTCTTCATCATCTCTCCTCATGGCCGCCCCTCTCTCCCCTTCCTGCCAACCGGCTGCAGCTCTGCACAGGATGCTCCATTTCCCCTCAGCTCATGGGCAAGATTTTGCCCGCCAAACCTTCCCAATAAAATCCAAGCTCTGCACAAGCTGTTGCAAATGGAGCTGCTGCAACTTCATTCTGGCTCTCATGGAACACCTCCTGCACGTGATGCTGTGGCAGTGGGGTTGGTGGGCTTGCTTGCATGAGGAACACAAGCTCATGCGGTGAACTCTGCACCATCAGCCCCACCGAAGGTGCCCGCTGCCAGTGCAGCACCTACCTGTGTGCTCCTGCACAGGCTTGGCTGGAAAACCTGCCAGCAGAAAGGGTTTCTAGGAAAGGTGACCAATTCCCATGTGTGTCCCACTGGGTATGGTGGGATCATGAATATTCTTTTGTATAAGCTTCGAATTTCTCAACACTCAACAACCAAAAACAAGGAACAAAACCAAAAAAAGACCCCCCAAAAATCACCATGTTCTATGCCTTTTCCTCCAGACCAAGATAAACCAGCGGCTGAGTCCTCTTTGCCACTTGGATCCTTTTCATCTTCTTCCACCCAGATGCACAAATTTCAAAGCTCAAACCCCATTCACAGACCATGCTTCCCTTTAATATTTCAGACTTTCTTTAATAACCATTAACAGTATGTTTTCAGCTCCCTCCTGTGAGGATACACCTGTGATACGGACATTAATAACTAAATAACAGACGGAGATTCAGAGCAGTGAAGAACAAGGGGTTTATAAAGTCGTTTCAAGTTATTCTGGTCATGTTTTGTTCGGTTTTTTGCATATTGGCAGCACTTAACCCACCTTCAATGTCTGAACAGCTACTTCATACAGCAGTGCAATGGCAAACTGTCAACATCCAGCCTTTACCTTTGCTTCTGACACAGCAGGGGACAGTTAACTCACAGTGATGCTGCTGTGTTGTTTTAACAGGTTAGAGCAAAGAAAGATGCTTTCAAGGAGTGAGACAATTTACTCAGCTTCTTGCCACAAAGATACTTCATGATTAATGAAAAGTATATGTGTAAAACATATTTATCTTGCACCAAGCCAGGGTTTTTATGCCTCCCAGACAGTTGGAGAAATTCTTGGGTACCTTATTTAATAAAATAAATAAATCACAGTAAGCATCAGCTTTAAAAGCAGGTTATTACCTGAAGGTTGGCAATCAAGACCAAGGCCTTGCTGGGTCGAAAACTGTGCTAATACATTACTCATGTACTGTACCATACATTCCCAAAAGGAAAACAATTAAAATTAAAAATACAAAGGATGGTAGAGGAAGAAAATATCTTCAGATTACATGACAGGAATGTAGGGGAGAAAGTAAGCAGGAAGAGTACAGGAGACCTGTGGAAGAGCTGAGACTCTATCTAGGTCTGCCTGCTGGCTAACCAGAGTAGGGAAGAGATTCAACAAACTATGTCCACAGGTGAGCTCTCATCTAAAGTCATCTTCATGTCAGCTATATAGATTCATTATTTTTATACAGTATCCCAGGAAAACGACTCCAAACACTTTTAAATAGAGGAAAATGTAATTTCAAAAGAAAGAACTACAAGCATAGCTGCCTGAACACTGTCTAATCTATTTAACTTACAGCTTTGTCCATGTTGTGGGAAGTCAACCCATCTGTCAGACCCTCTCACGGCTTGGCAGAGAGGCTTCCTTCAGTACTCGATCCTCCAGACAGCTTCAAGCTGCAGGAGCAGAACTTGATTTTCAAGTGATTTTGGACTTGCCGGGTTTTTGGTACGACAGAGGACGGACCTCAGCATCAACACCACAAATCAATGCAGACCTCAGAAGGACACTGTACGCTGGGTTCCTACCAGCTCTTGAGAATTTAGGTTGGAAGCTTGTTTAAAATGTCTGTTTCTGCCCCTTTCATTATGCAAGTGCATTGGCTTTTACCATGTGTACAAACTGATCTGCAGGAGACTGATTTGAGGAAGCATGAGTCATTTTTTTCTTGCGCTTGGTTTTCAAGATCACACACAGGCTGCATATTCTACCACTGTGATCTCAGTGTCCTGTAATACTTGTCTGGGTGGGGAACATACACACATTCCGGTATCCCCTCTGTGCCCAGACATGTGTCTTCCAGAGATCCTCATGTTCTCTGCTAATACAAAGAAAAACCACAACATGCATTGCCTAGAGGCTTACATGTTGACATCGCAAGACTTGGGAAAAGATTAACCCTTTAGCCTGAGGTCCTAGAAAAGAGTTTATTGCTGTGAATGGAGGCAGATCGATACTGAAATGTTCCACCCCAGCACCAATACGAGGAGGCACTGGACCGAATGTCACCACCGGCATTATCGTTTGTTCACTAAGGATTTATATCCGCAAGGCAGGAATTTTATTTCCCACATCTGAATGAGTAGAAGAAAGTGAAGTTCAAACCGAACCAGCTCTGACTCTCACTGCTGCTCACGCTTCTCTGCCCCAGGGTCCCAGTGCCTTTGGAAGGTCAGAAGTCTCTGTGAACAATGTGCTACCCCGCAGCTGTGGTCAGGACTGCTATGCTTAAAGGTTACAGTGATTAAGCACTGTGATTAATTTAGTCTCAGCAGAATCAATTCCACTCAACTACAAATCCAATTTACAAACTGGAGAGGACTCTGCTCTTCCCTGGTTGGCATGGGCTTGAATTTAGATTCATTTTTCTCCAAAATGCATGTTTTGAGGGATTACACTGCAATTAGCAAATGTTTTGACAAAGCTAATGGGACAGGTCTGTCTGTGCATCACTGCTCCCCTGGCTTCTGCCCCTCCGTAAATGACATCCAGCTCCCAAACCTCTCCAGCATGAATGCTATGTTGAAGGATCACCTACACAGTAACATGTTTGACAGAGCTACCCCGCTGTCATGGTACTATGGTGGGAAACCAACTCCCATCATGTGCATTTGTTTCAGAATGTCACATTTTCCCCAGTTAAACACTGTCCCTCTGAAGGGATCTAGGTCTGGACAACAAGAAAGGTATACGTCAGGTTCAAAAAAGTCATGGCGATAACACAGAGGGGGAGCAATCTGGATCTACTTAAGCAGGATGATGACAGCCACAGAGAGAAGGAAAAGATACATAGTGAACGCCCATCAAAGCCAAGCCACGGGGCTCTACATACCAGTATGAATTGACAAACAGGAAATTATATCAAAATCCTGATTGATTGTGAAAAAAATCACACCCTAGGTTAGGGACAGCAGCAAGAAAGATCTCAGCGCTGCTGGGGCAAACCTTGAAGCTGAAAGAAACAACAGGTCTGGAAATGCCTAGGACCTGCAGTCCTGAGAGAAGCATCACTGAGGAGGCAATAAAAGAAATTAATGGTGTTTTTCTGGTCTATGTACAACCGGAAGCCGCCAGAACACATGTATCCGCTCATTTCTAGTTTGCTTTCTGAATAGTCATATCCAAAATTCATGGAGAACTTAATTTCCTCAGGGAAGCCCAGGAATGGCAGCCAAAGGAAACCACAGGAGCTCTTTTGCTAAAGGAACCAAGGGGAGAAAATGATTGCTTCCTAAATCTAAAATGGATTTTCTCCACAACAATTTATACAGCATTAGGATACCTGCAGCCAGCATAACCTGAACCTTCACAAAACGCACCTGCTGAGCCATCTTTACCGTTACCTCCTTCACCTCACACTAGAAATAGCTTAAATTATAAATACATCACAGAAATCTGATCTGCAACGCCCCCGGCACATCCTGATCCCTATCACGTCCTTCTCCCTTTCAGCCCAAGCGCCGTGTTTTGTCAATACCAGCCTAGTACAGCTTCAAATATTTAGTTTAACTTGATCTTCCCAACTGCAGAAGAGAAAAGGCAGAGTCCCCTAACACTGCTCGCTGAACAAACAATTGCTCCCACAGCAGAGGCCGCCGGCGGTGTCCTCCTGCCCCCCGGCTGCATCCCGGTGCACCGGGAGCCGTGACAGATGCCACGAGTGACAGCTTTGTTTTGCCAGGGCTGCGCTCGCCGTCAGTTGGCAGGCGAAGCTGCGGCGGGGCTGACAGCTTCTCTGATTCTTTCATCAGCCAATGTGACTGAGTGACCTTTTCCAGTCTCAGCAGCTGCCTCCCTCCTTTAGTCAATCATGGCACAAAATAAGTCCCTTTGGGTAAATCTTGCCCTTTTTGTAATTTTAAATGACCTCAATTGTCATTAGGCTTGTTTGCTAAATATGGTCATGAATGGTGGTGTCCTCGTCACCAAGAACAGGAGCAACGCAGCTGGTGTCCATACTCTAGTGGGAAACCTGCATTCTCCTCTGAAAGACTTCGCTCAAGAATTCCTCATCAGGATTAACACTCCCTCCTATTCATGAGGGTTTTGGGGTTTTCACAACAGCAGCAAGAGACCCAGAGTCATTGTTTATGGAACGTACCCCCTTACCTCTAGGTTTTTGGCTGGGAGAAGGAAGAAACTGCAGCAACATGAAAAATCAAATGGATTCATACAGCTCCATAAATCCAGTTTGTTCCTCACGATGGGAAAGGAGGAATACCCTTAATTAATAACAGTGACAAATACCCTTAATTAATAACAGTGACAAAGTAAGGGGATTTCAAGTAGCCTTGCCATAAGCCTGCTTTGCATCCCTGCTCATTCACTGGGCTCACTGTAGCTGCAGATGAGGTGAGTCTGGAACTGTCCTCATGAAACCCCAGTGATAAGAGATGGCAAATAATGGAATCAAAATTAAAACAAAGTTTCCTGCACTGAGCAGACTGTTTGAAATGGAAATAACTCTGCTTTGGCTCAGCCTCTGCATTCTGTTTGCTTTCCACAGACATTTGAGCAATTGAGGTTTAGGAGCATAAATGTTCAAGAAGAGTGGATTTCAAAGTTGCTCACGGTATTAACAGAATCATTATTTAAATCCTCACAGAATTACTTTTGCTGAGGAATCAGATCTACACAGCTAATTGCAGAACAGGTTTATTTTTGGCACAAAGACTGCCTGTCTTTAGCTGTTACACTGGCTTCCTTACTGCAGTGTGCAAGCCCCTACCACCTAAAATAAACAGTAACAATAAGCTCCTTCAGGGGCTGTCTCTTATGCTGTGCCTGTATAATGCCAACACAATCAGAGAGATGCATTCAGAGTTCCTACATGACAACACACCTAACATCAGTGGAACTGTAATATTTGTTACAACCCACAGATTAAAAAGATATTTGTAAACCAGAAAGTTCAATCAACAGAGAGGAAATCACACTCTCCTTGTAAATACTCAAGCTACAGGGTGAAAAATAGGCTAAAATTATTCAATATATTCATCCTGTACATCATGTACTCCACTCTAGCAGAGAAAACAACTCTCTTTAGGGAACGTAGGAGCAGGGGGGGTAATTGCAAGTCTGAAGAAGTAAGATGGAAGATCATGACAGTGGCAGAAAGTGAGAAGAGAGAGCAATGTACAGTATCCCAGCTCTTCCATGGCCAAAGCATGTGCAGCCATTACTCTAAATACCATAGGTGCTCTAAAGCATGATGTGTACTCACCTCTTCCAGCCAATAAGCACATTCTTTTATGCTTTTGACATAATATTGCCAAAGGATACGTAATGACCAGTATCTACCCAGAATATGCGCACATTGGCTGGGCTTAGGCGCCTTTTAAGATGTCTCAGGAGCCATTTCAGAATTCAAAGAACCATCAGGTTACTTCACAGGAGAACAGATTGAAGCTTCAGCGGCCCTAATTACAGGAAGAGATGAGAGATGAACTGTAGCAGCACCGAGGCGGAAAACCCGACGGAGATTTCACAGCCTACTAAATGCCGGTGGTGCTCTGCCCGTGCACGAAACCTTCCCTCCACCTTGCCATTATTGAGGGATTACAGGACCTTCTGTACAAGCTCTGAGCCTGCCAAGTCCTCCGAATGCTAACCAAAATCCCACACAAGCTGCTGAAATCTTCAGGGGGTTTTACAAGACAAATTTCAATAATCCCTTTAAGTGCTTCTTTAGAACTGAGCGTGAATTTGCCAAATCCAGGGTAGCTTATTCTCCTTAAATTCATAACACAACTAACTAGAGCTATGTGAGGCATGAGAAACTCGGAGCACTCACTTGAATAATTGCTGCAGAGTTTTAATATTCCCAAACTACTCAATGGAAGAAACTGGCTGGGAATCTGGGGATCGAAGACAGCTTGAGCGGTACTGTATTTCCTGTCTTTGATCAAAACAGATAAAACAAGGATACTGACGAACAGGGATAACACTCAAATGTACTGTTCCCACCTTTTCATAGAAGCCCTTAGCACTGATTAACTTTGCGGAACAGCAAAGTCTAGCAGTACCAGAAAAACTGTTCTCCATAAGGCAAATATTTTTTCTCCAATTCTATCCCACAGTAACAAATGCAAGAGTTGGGAAATACCAATTTGTCAGGCACTGGAAGGAAACAGTGAACAGATAAAGAGAGCAGAGACCTAGAAAACAAAGGTGGAACAAAAAGGGAGGAGGGTGGAAATAGCTGATGCAGAAGGAATTAAAAAGTTTTAAGCTGAGATGGGGAGAAAGGTAAAGGAAAGCAGTTACAAGAGAAGAGCTGCAAAAGAGACAGGAAAGACAGACAAGAGGAGTATTAAACGAGTATCAGAAAAGCAGAGAAGGGAAGCAGCAGAATATGCAGAAATCTCAATGACTGGGGCAAAGGCCATGATGCCCAGTGGCTTGTCTGCTTTGGCTTCCACCTTCCAAAGTGGAAAGTGTGCCCCATACATGTCTGAAGAACAAACAGTGCTTAAACACAGCAACTGATAAATCCCAAGTCTTGGAAAGACATCTGCTAACAACGAAGACATCCAAACTTATTAGTCAGTCCTGAAAATCTCCCATCCACATCCCCTGTCCAGTATTTAGTCATATGGCACCTTCTTGGGCGCTGAGGCCAGCGGAATAGATGTCCCCCTATACTCCAAATCTTACAGCATGTAATTCCATGTGTCCTCCTTACTCACAGCTGCACCCCTGCCCCCTTTCACCTTCTGCTGCCAACATATGCACGCAAACACACGTGCATTTTATACAGCAGAAGGCAAATAGAGGCTGAACCTTTGAAGTCTAGTGCAGAATAATTTATAGCCCAGATCCATATCTCTGCGAGAGAGAGAGAGGTTTGATTTAGGGTAACGGTGTAAGGCCTTAATCTAGATGTCGAATCCCCAACAGGCGCTCTTGGTAGGGCACTGACACCCACCACCCCCCGCCCCGTCTCCGCTCCAACACACATACACTGCATTTGCCCAAGGTGAAATTGCTTTTCCATTTGCCCTCTGGACACAGCTTGCCCAGCTCACTATTTCCATCCTGTCTGTCCTCACTGAAACAGCTGGGATTGGAATCTGACTCCCCTATAACATTTCCAACACAGGGAAAACAGAAAGTAAAAGGTGGATTTGATCACACATAAAGAGAGAAGAAGATAGTATTAATAATAATAAAACCCCAAATGTAAGGAAGGAGCCTCATGGGTCTCTTCGGAATCAGCCACAGTCCTGGTCTGGAGGTGAGAAGCAAAGGGGATGTTTCAGTGTTCCAGCTCTGAGCTTGCTAATGCCACCATGAACCTGACCCTGCAGGGTTCGTGAAGCTCCTGTGTTCCTTGCTGACAGCTGGAGATTACAGCGCTGGTAGCTTCTAAGCCAGAAAGAAAGAGCAAATGAACAGCAAGCCCCATGGTGTCACTTTTACAGGCACTTTTCTGACAGCAACTACGTTTTTATACAGGGCTCTTAGAGTAAACTGTTAAGAGCAAATGGCTTTTTGGCTGTGGGAAGAGGATGCTCTTTTCAGATCCACTACAGCATAGACAAAAACAATGCAAAGGTAAGCAGCATAAAAGGATGGCTCATTACTACCTGTCTTCTTCCAATTACACCCATTACTCTTGAGTTAATGGGACCAATGATTGTCCAACATGGTGCCAATAAAATAATAAATATTCACCATCTAATGTTTTCTGACAGAAATACAGAAATAGCAGAAGTACCATGGAACACCACTCACAGATAAAATGGGCTCAGTCACAGACCTTGTTCTCAAAAGGACATTGCCGTGGTATCCATTATGTTAATTACGTGTATTGATACTGCAAAATTTCTACGATTTCACTTCCAATTCTATTCGTTTTAATGCATAATTCCATGTGTACAATGTTTCTATAATGCTCTGTAGCAAAGGAATGAATTCTGATCTCTGACTTAGACTGGTGAAATGGATTTGAACACACTTGTGTGGACACCACACCTCCCACCCCGAGGTCAGAGCACACACAGGCACACTGCAGCAGCAAGGCTGTTCAGGATTAATCTCACTAATTATTCCCACCATTGACAAAACCTTTGTGTTGTACTCCCCTAACATTTTAACTCTGTGAGCGGGAACTGGAGAGCAAAGTTTGCTGTACAAAACAAACCATGCCAAGTGCTCACCTTCAATTTGCTTCTCATTGATTAATGCAGACTGCTTTGCCAGTCCATTCGAGGAAGGAAGGGGATGTAATGGTATCTGCTATTTTTCAGCTCTAAGACCTCCAGATACATTCAAGAAGCCTAAAAAGCTTTTAATCTTTAGCCTTACAGAATCCACAGAAGGGCAATTTTCCAACAGTGGAAAGCAGGCAGAAATCAAAGGGAATAAAGTAATGATGAGTTTTAAGCACAGCCATTTTATGAGATACAGAAGTCATTCCCGTTCCTTTCTACATGTAATTGCATTGCATTGGAATTATTTATAACAGGCCAGGTTTTAATTCCAGGAATACAAAGCAAAAATGTACTTTTGTACTACAAAACCATGTTAGAACAGGATGAAAAAAACCCCTCCAATGACGCAAAGATGCACCAAGCTCACGCAAACAGAGGAATCCTACAACATCACAGCTCGAGCCTTCTGGAATCCATTAGACAAGAACACAGAAGGCTTTTGGAAACATTTGTAACTCTAGCTCAACAGTGTATTTTCAAAGCACGTCAGAACACAAGAAGAGGATTAACTTCCTTACACAGCCTCCTCCTTCCTGTTGTAAGGATGACACCGCTAACAGGATAAAGTGAGGGACAGGGTTACATGATCATTACATAAAGGTAGTACACATGCAAAAGCTTCAGAACATGGCAAAAAAAAATTATCAAAGAGGTTGCACCATCTGTCTGTGGAGAAAAAAACAACAGCTGGTGCAAGGAGCTGCAAGATGCCAGCCTCACAAGTGACAAGATGGGAAATGACAGGAAACAGCTTTTCACTCTTCTAACAGCAAAAGAAACGTACAGCCCGTGTTCTCGTGTTTGAAAACCTCCAGATGCTGCCCTCTTCTCACATTTCCATATCTTTGTTCATGCAACATCTGAAAGCTTTTCTATTTTTACAGAGGGAGGGGAAAAAAAAGTACAAAGCCATCAAATGTATATATGGGTTTTTTTCCTTGCGAGAGGATGCTGAATGAATTTTAATCATGATCGTAAGAAAAAGGAAAATCAGCAGTATTTGATGTGAGGAACCTTTGAAACTTTCTCCTTCTCAGAAGAAATTGCAACATGGTTAGCTTTTCTAAAGGTTGTGTATGATAAATATTAGCTTATTTTGAGATGGATTAGGCCTTTGGATTGTTCCAAGGCATTGCCAAGGTTCACCATAGATGTTCTGTAAAGGTACCAGGCTTCCCTTGAACAAGTTCATTTTACAAGGGCATGTAGGACAAGAGGGAATGTTTTTAACCTGACAGAGGGGAGACTGAGATGAGCTCTTAAGGCAGAAGCTCTTCCCTGTGAGGGTGCTGAGGCGCTGGCACAGGGTGCCCAGAGAAGCTGTGGCTGCCCCATCCCTGGCAGTGTTCAAGGCCATGTTGGATGGGGCTTGGAGCAAGCTGCTCTAGTGGAAGGTGTCCCTGCCCATGGCAGGGGTTGGAACTGAGTGAGCTTTAAGGTCCATTCCACTCCAAACCATTCTAGGATTCTACAGCATATCCCTTGCCCCAGGATTTCCAAACACCTCAGGCTTCAGGGGTTGTTTAAGCACTAGATGTGACTCCCAGGCTATGTCCCAACCTCCCCTGGGTCTGGAGAGCATATTCAGAGGCTGAGAAAACAAGCTGCACATTCAAAGCAAAGAAGCCACCTAAAACCCTTCCACAAAATCCAGCAAGCTCCGCTCACACGACATGTCCTGGCTCTTCAGAAGGCCTGACACTGAGCAAATGATACTGGGAACTGCCCGTCTGATAGGATCCCATATGACCTTATAACCTGAGTGTTAGGAACAACGGATACACACTTTACGACAGAAAACATGCCGAAAAGTCAATGCCCCATGATGAAAACATCTTGCTGTGGAATGTAACTCAAAGGCAGAGGCAGACTGCACAGGGTCCTGTGCACACCAAAGCAGGATGGAACATGAAGCCTGTGTTTCTAGCACAAGGTTCAGGGAAAGCTCAGCTTGGAGATGACACTGATCAGGGGATGGAGCTGGATAGTCTGAGACTAATGACTTCTGCCTCTCCCAGACAGATTAGTCCTTAGTTCATCCAAGTGTTTTGCAGCTGGGTGATAAACCAGGAACCTATGCTCCAGACAGAAGTGAGCAAAAGGCAAGGTGTCTACCCATAGCAAAGCAATGATCTGATGCCAAGAAACACACCTTACAACTACTCTGGAAGGCTGCTTGATAGCTGACACTGGGATTTGCCTTTCACCCTTCCCCATGAACAAAATGCTACCTTCCTGATTTATTTTTCTATCTTGACAGAAATCAGATCTCTGCTGAGATTGTTGCTTGCTGCATGCCAAGAAGGTTACATTAGTCTAGACTAAGACAGCAATGCTGAGATAGCTGAGATAACCCCCCAGACTGCTGGTGGGAAATCAGGGTGGAACAGGTTCAGGAAGGTGGCTCAAGGTTAGGGATGGGTATGGAACAGGCAGAGAACCAGCCTCGTTTTCCTTACCTGAGCCTCCTTCAGAGGAGCTAATCCTTCAGCCAGTAGCAGATGATCTGCTGAGACAGAGCGAGGTTTCCTAAAGCCATCCTTACGCATTAGCACCGGCCTACGCAGAGCCAGTGGGATCATTAAAACCCCACTTTAAGCATCATCAAGCAAGCCAGCTTAGAGAGAATTTACTAGGTGCTGTTTATTTCTACCTTTGATTCTCTACATGGTCTCTACAGATCAGAGTACTTAGAAAACATAATTATTTTAATTAGGAGTAATTCAATTAGAATATCTCATTGCCAATAACAACTTCACTAATAAGAAATGAACACACTTGACTTTTTTTCTCTTTTTAATCTTACCTTTGGGGACTCTCTGAATACTTTCCCAGATGTGGAAGTATTTCTTTGATGTTGCCTGTGTAATTCTTCTCTCCTGTAGGGTCTGATTCAGTGTATACTCAAGTCCACTCAAGTCTATCCTTTGCTTTCACAAGGCACTGGATTGAGCCCTTCTACACTGCTGTATCCCAGAAAGAAAATCAGCTCCAGTGCAGGAGAACAGTAAAATAAGTACCCTCTCTATGAACATGATGCTGCCAAGTAGGACTGGTAGGGTAACTGTTCAGTTAAAGGGTAAACAACATCAACCAGTGGAGATGCCTTGTTGATAAGTCTTTGCTAATACAAGAAATCTGGAGAGGGGCTTTGGACAAGGGCCTGTAGGAACACAAGGGGGAAAGGCTTTAACCTGCCAGAGGGGAGACTGACACATTAGGAAGAAGGATTTTTAAGGTCCTTTCCAACCCAAACCACTCTATGATTCCACGATACCCTCAGCACAGGAATATACTTAGGCCTTTCAGTTAAGTCTAGCATGAATGGCAAGAATAGCACAAGCTGGGTAATTCTGGGAACACACATCCTATAGCATGCAATCCTTGGGCACAAAATTTGCTAAAAGGGATACAAGCAACTGGAGCGCTACTGGAGTCATGGGCAGGACTCAGCGATTGCCAGCTTCAATCAAAGCTGTTGTTTCAGTAAAGGAGATGGGTACTCTCGAGTCACGTAACTCATCTGCACCATCTCACTGGAGCAGTCTGGCCCCTTTGGCAATCTGGGATACACCATTCCATTACACAGGGGACCTCCCAGAGATGCAGATGGATCTAGGGGCTCAACCATTGGGCTGGCTATTTCCAAGGCTGAGGCAGCACTGGGGAAAGGTACAACTGAGACACCCCACCTCATGTTCATCCTGGGCTGGTTTGCAACCGCCTGCAGCAACCGGGGTCTGGTGTGAATTACAGTGATTGGGAATCATCAGCTAAGAAAGAAGCAATTTGAGGTCTGTGCTCGCATGTTTTTACGTCCTTAACATCAATAGAAACCACATGGACGCAGAATATTTTACTCTTTCTAACCACTTTCTCTCCGATCCAACTGGTAGGACTCTGAGGAACTTGCCCTGGCAAGCAGACATCAGCTGAGATGCGGACAAGTAGCTGCTTCACCCAGCTCCTTCTCTCATCCTCTTAACTAGCAGACAAAGAGTATTTTAATGCTGATCCCTCTCAGCCTTAACTGTGATCCTATCCTAGCACAGTACAGCATGGTTTAGTTTGTACCTAACAAGAAAGGGTCCCATTATCCAAGGGTGACACTTGAAAGCCTATCTGCGACAAGAGATCTCCTCATTTTAATTAAAAGCTTCCACGTATTACTTTCTAAGCTAACAAACATGGCCATAGTTGTAATTACGGAATCACCAAATACAGACTCAAGATCTTGTTAATAATGATATCCTTTTTAAAATCTCATAATCTTAAAAAAATGTTGTAATTAAGTCACCAAGCAACTATATTTGTCTCCATGAAATAAAGCCAAATCTACAGATAATTGCAAATACCATTTCCCAGTGGATTGGGTTTTGTATGCCAATTAGGCTCACAAATCTCAAGCTGTCACCTTCATCTCCAGCCATGCAGGCGGCTGAGAGCACAGCTCTGAACAAAGCAGCCCCAGTGCCTCTCATTCCCTGACTAAAGAAGAAAATGAAGTTACCAGCACACGCTTGTAGATGTCAGCCCCCCGAGAACAGAAAAGGAGGGAAAATATAATCCTTGGGTATATAACAATTAGAATAGTTTGTCTGGTTCTGAGAAGAGTGCTGTGGGAAAGCTCCCCAGAGACTCCTGTGACTGTGGTTCTTCGGTTACCAGCTGCCTCATGACCCAAACCTACACACACATCCCTAGCTGTGATGGTTTTTTCCCTCTAAGATGCCGCAAGTCCTGGGAGCCCTGGTTAACGGATCTCATGCACCCATCGTGCCTGTCACACACTCATTTAATCACACCCGGAGGGCTCAACCTTAAAAGGGTGACCTGGTAAGACCAGGGGAGATGGCAGAGCAACAGTGAAGATGCTGCTGCCTTCACCTTTGTTTTGAAAGGCCCCAGCTACAAAACTGCTGTTAAACACCAATCCTCAGGGATCTGCCCAAGCACCTCATGCAGTTCCTCCTTGTCTCCTCTCCTCTTCTGCAGTGCCCACCAGAACGCGGCTGCTGTGAGGTGCTTAAACTGGCTTTGGGAATATTCAGGAGCAGTCAGAGACAATCAATTCAACGGAGTGATTTCTTCAGAACATGTCAACAAGAGTAAGCAATGGTCCCATCAAATCAACAAATCAGTTTCAGAACCTTCAAAATTCAGAAGTGTTTTGCAGCATGTAGTTCGATGCAAGGGAGCTTCTTCGACTGCTACCACTGCTGCAGACCCTCCTGCTCTCATCACAATCCACATCAGCTCATTGATGGCAAAAGTAACTACAAGGAACCACAAATTCAGAGTATATGGGAGACTGTAAACTCACAGAAGGAAACAACTCTATGACAAGTCTGTATTTCAAAAAAATAACCAACATAAAGTTCACAAAACTTGCAACAAAGTTGAACCATCACAATGTGAGATGGTGGCCCAGACTGAACGTATCTACCTTCAACCTCTGCTCCTCAGCCAAGTGTTTCTTCCTGGAGAAGTGCCCCAAAACCTTGAACCAACCAAAGTGAACGTATGGGAACCCTGGGCTGAGGCTGAAGTTGCATGAGCACATGCGTTCCTTTAACTCACTTTGTGAGTCCCTGCAATGAAGATCGGACAGTTCCTCCCAAAATTCACAGTGCCTGGCAAGTAACCAAAGCATTTCCCACGAGTACATCACCATTCCCATCCACACAGTACCCACGATTCCCCTCACCATATGCAACTCAAGTCTTATCCCATTCCTTCAAAAACTCCTTGACTTCACCACTGCAGGTAAACCTGGACCTCTGTCGTCTACTTCCTGTTTCTCTGAAACATCTGACTTTTCCATCCCTGTAACTCTCCAACCCATCCTTCACACACCAAGCCGGATGAGGACACTGCCACAAGCCATGTCACCATATATATATGGCTGTAACTGTCGCCCTGCGTTCGGTTTGGAAGGAGCGGAGGCTGATTCTTGGGGGGACCTGCCCTTACACAGCTTAAAGATAGCACAGAAAAAAGAAGTAAATGCTGTGGCAAGTCAAAATCCCTAAGATGGTGCATCTGTACACATAGTCCAGTTCTCAGAAAGGCTGATTAAACCCAGCAGCCATAAAGCATGATGGTTACAAACCCAGGCCGCAAAAGACATCTGTGAAGATCCACTTGGCTAACTTCAGTTTGAAAAGCACGCCCTCCCCTTTTCCAGCATCATCTTTGGAAAGGAACAAACCCAAACCAGAAAGTGTTTGTAACAAAGCCCACTGATAGTCAGGTAGGTATTTCTATTTTTTATCTCCCTGAATTTCACAAAAGCCTGGATCTACTGTTCAAATTCAGCAGTGTGCAGTAAAGCATTAAGTCTGTATTCAACAAGTTTAATTACTGTGTAAATGAAAGAAATTATTATTCATTCATGACATTTATTTCAGTTCCAGTGCTAGTTGCTTTCATAAAGCTGGGATCGGGGGGTGCAGAGGGGAGGAGGAGGCTGGGTGTATAATTACTACTGTATTTCTTTGCCAAACATTAGTGAACTTAAACAAAAAGTGCTTGCTTTTGCTGAAGAGGAAAAAGCATGTGAGCTATCAGTGATGAATCGCAAGGACGCCCACAACCTTGACACGGTGCCAGGCTCTGATAGGTACACCAGCATTTGGGAGGCTGATAACAGAGAGCTTATTGATGCCCCAAGACTAGCTCAGGACTCTCATGGGTCAAAAGCCACCCAAACTATGGGAACAATCCAAGCCAGCAGCCCCTGGGGAGGAACAGGAGCCACTGTGCAACATGAAAGATAAAGTAGGCAGCTGATGCTATCAGGGACTACCCAACAATGCATCTTTTCTAATGGATTTTCACAGGGCTTAAACTTCAAACAAAGGAAAGGGAAAATAAAAACCTTTAAGCTGATTCAGATCAGGCATTTCTGAAAGTCTGAAGGAACAGGCGAGGGAGAGGCTGCAGGGGAGGGGTATGTACATGGTATGAGTAAATTTAACACAGTCTGCAGTCTGGTTCCTATTGCATGTTGTGCTGATCCCAGGAGAACAGTTATTACCTGCTCTGATCCACCCAAACCGTTCCAGTTTTCCGGACAATGCTGTAAACAAATCCTAGCAACTAATCAAAATGTCTTCCAAAACCGTGCTCTTTCTGGAACAAGTCATTCCTGCGCCCTCCAATCCCATCCACCAGCATTTAATTACTGCGCTACAGGAGAGATTAGGCTCTGGCAGAAGTGGCCTCAGTTTACTTTAAGGAAGGAAAAGGGGGGAAAAAAAGAAAGAAAAATCAACAGTGGGCCACACAAGTTGCGTGTAAGAAGTTACAGCTGATGCATTTAGATAAGCGGAAGGAGCAGGAATGATCCTGAAGGTCAGCATAAGCAGGGGACTCACTGCAGTGATGTTTCACATCCACATTTAGCCAGAGCACCTACCCCATCGAGCTAGCCAGAAAATCCATCCTGTTAAAGAGATTCTCTACAGAATTGCCGTGGCTGTCCTACCATAGCCAAGGCATTGAGTGATCCTCTGAAAGCATGTGAAGCGCACACACCCAACTAAGGGAATAAACACGACTGATTTCTTTCATTTCAGAGTAATATGTATCAAAGCCCATTCTGATCTCATTCCTGATTCATAATGAGTCGCTCTGAAGTTTGTCCCCAATTCCTTGGTAAAGCAAATCAAGCCAAAGGGAACAAGCCATAATCCAAGCAGAAATCAATGAGCTGCACCTATTAAGAAGGCTATTAAAGCTTGTTCTCAGGGTTTAAACCGGGAGAAGATTTAAGGTGGAGAAGAGATTATCCCACATCTGCCTCCCAAGACACACTGACACCAGAACTGCCACCGTCAGCTGAACCAGCTGCCAGATTTGAGACACTGACCTATTATCTCACATTCCACATGCCACTTACATCAGACCTAATTTCTGCCCACAGACTGCACCTGCATCACCTCTAATTCCCAGTCATGTTGAACTGTAAGGCTCAGGAATCTGAGATGTTGCTGTTTTGGTTCAGGCACACTGCACTTCCCATCAGCCTCAGAGAGCAGCCCACACTGTGGCTGATCAACCTGCTCCAGCTTGATCCTCCCTCCTGATTAGACCAGAGGGTTTTCAGACACAAAGCACTATCTCGTGCCAAAACCTGATTACTGCTCTACCCTAACAACCACAATGATAATAGGAAAGGTAATTACACCCAGAAATAGGTTACAAAGCACAGCTATGCCAAAGCCAAGTACTTTGGTTCACATCTGCACAATATCTGTGTTTACTTTTTCACTGTTGCATAAAATAATTGCTGAATTTATGATATTAGTAACAGGAGACCAACAGCCCCATGCTCTTGGGATTTTTCAACCTCACTGGGAGATGAGGAGCAAACCTGGGCAGCATCCCTTAAAACACCCATCTGCGTGCTGCACCCACAGTTAACCACCTTGTGCTGGAGCTGCTCCCTGCACTGGGTGCTTGCAAATGTCAGCTCTTCAGAAGGCAACAGGCGCTGTGTTTGGCCTTCTGGAGGAGGCACTATATGAGTACAGTGACCCAACTGCTGAGGTATGGCTGCAACAAGGAGAAACAGATGGGGAAAGCCAAACAGCCTGTGTTAGATACACCGCCAGAAGATCAAATAAACCATTTCTGTCCACCTTCCTCTTGGATACTTTTACATCAGCTAGAGGAATCAAACCAACTCTGCAGGCACATTCAATATGAACAAGGAAAGCACTTCTTTGCCACACTGCACGCACATACACTGTATGGACTTTGTCCGTACCACCGAAGTCCTTATCTCAGCTCCCACACTCAGCCTTTCCTGAGTTTTCAACTGCCCAAAGAAACAACCAACCATCTAAGTAGGGCAATGAATCCATTTATGCCAATCTGACACATGAAGCAGTAACAGCAACATCCCTTAGTTCCCAGTCTGGGAAACTACAGGCAAGAAAGATTTATTGTTGCATTGATACTTCAGAGTGGTGTTTTTGAGTTTCTGTGCTCACTGATGCAGCATCTTCTCCAACCACAGAGGCTTTACCACAGAGGGCAACAATATTCACCTCTGGAAGTGGGGGGGCTAGGGCTTAGCAAACTTTTCATGCAAAGAGCAAACCTCACCACTGACACCAGCGCTCACAGGCAATGGCCAACTGGTCTGGAAAGTGCTCTCAGCCTGTCTGTCATTAGGCATTTCCACAGCCAGCTGAGACACATGAACAATTCATATAAGGCAACACCAAAAATAAAGCTAATTACTTGAGGCTGATGATAAGAGAGATCTTTTTCCACAGGCAACTTTACAAGGTCACCTTTCTTGCTTTCGTCTCTCTTTTTCTTTTTAAAACAAATGACACTGAACAGTTTTCAAAGCTTATCTAAATCCACCTTAGGGCAGGAAAGGGTTAAGACCTCAAAAAATACATACAGATGACTAAAAAGTCAGGCTGGGAAGGCAGTATTTTGAAAAAGGAAAGGAAAAAAAAGGAAAAAGAGGTATTTTCTTACAGTCAAAACATAAGCACATCCCCAGTGTTTAAGGTCACTTCCTCTGCTCACAGCGCTGGGAGCAATCCTGTCAATCAGCTCGGCGTGCTGGTAGTCTCAGCTCACTCCCAGTACACAAAGTGGCACAGCAGAAGAGTAACATTTACCCGCTGGGAAAGGGGGATCAAGGAAGCAGCTTTCAATTGATTCCAAAGGTCCTTTGGGAAAGATGGAGCCTCTGGTTTATTAGCACTGACATTCAGCTCTCAGAGCACCAGGCTGATACCTATTTAATTTAATGCCATTTTCCAGTAGGGAAATCTGCTGGTCAGGCTCTCGTCAGGGAAGCCCAGCCCGCACCAGCCCCATTTGCAGAGCTCTCACCCTGCCTGCAATTAAACACACTGGTGGGACACAACATCCCCAGCACATGGCAGTGGCCAGCCTCAGCTGAGGGAATGCTTTCACCTCCACCAATAAAAGAGGGCCCTGTGCTCCAGGTATTTGTTACTGCATTTCCTAAGGCGTGAATGTAGCAGAAGGGGAAAAAACCAAACCACCACCATCATGTTTCTTTTGAGAGGAAAGTCTGCTTTGTACAGACATGTGAACTGTGTCAGACCAGATGAGGCAGCGCCAAAACCCTGACCCCTCTGAAATGAAAGGCAAATCAAACCCAGCTAAACCCAGGTCAGAACCTCACCCTCGGCATTTGGTTCATGCCATTTTTTTGGGCAAGTCCCTCGGGCTCCTTCACTGGTGTTCTTACATGTACAAAGGAGGTATTTACTTCATCTTAGAGACAGATTAACTGCATGACACACTAGGGTCTTTCAGGATAAGATACCATTATCCTTCCCTTGAAAAGTCATCCTTACACGATGGTGTTAGTACGCAGCTGTCCAGTTGCCACCATCTATATAATGCTGTGAGTGTACATTATACTGGGATTGGGTGTCATGGTTGCATGCAATTACATCACCACTAAAGAGATAAACTACAATGAGGTCTTGGGCAGACTCAGGAAAGATCTGGCAGGTGAAAATGGCTTATGGTCATTAGCAATCTTCAGTGGAGCTATGCACAATCACCCCACACTAGCTTAAGTCAGGCACTAGAAGATGCAAATACACACTTGCTGTAATACTGAATATCATGTAAGGAATCTGAGCATGTGTTTCTCACTGATCCCTTAATGCTTAACTCATCTGTCTTGTGAAGCTGCAAGAAGGATCTGTCTACAAGCAAACATACTGATGAAGTCACTCCACGATTTTTAGCTAAGCCCTAATCCAGTCTAAGAAGACCTACAGAATTATACAAAATTTCCCCAACAGAGAAGTATCTATCAGAAAAGGCCTCCATGAAATTCACAGGTTGGTATCTTGTCTTCCAGACTTTGCTATGCTTATTAGACAGTGATATAAGCACCTATCAGCACATCTCCAGCTAGACATGCTGGCTTTCATTGAGCTCATCATGTGAGTCAGGATTATAGAGGAAATTAAAGGCTTTCTTACATACACCTCAGTGAATTATTACGAAGTGGAAAAAATATTAGAGTAGGTATCAAAACCATGAAGATCCAATCAATGCTGTACCTATGTTTGCTGATCTTTAAAGCTAGAACTATTACAGGACTATAAATGTGCGCACACACAGACACTTGCACAGACATCTTTCAGATGCTTTGACTGTGGTCACGCTAAAAATCAGTTTGTGACTGCCGGCACTCTTCCCAGGGTGCTACCGACCACCGACTGTTCTAGATCTTTATACTTGGAGAGAAATGTTAATGGAGACACGGGCTCTGTTTTGACTTTTTTAATTGAAGAGGATGAAAGAATCAATGGGACTGCAAAGGATATGCTGCACTTAAGAGATAAACACACACGTCTCCTTGTATGGTTCTACCTCAGGTCTCAGAGATGCAAAGCAGTGTTTTGTGAGCCAGTTTCCACTAAGATGCTGAGTGCTGGGGCTGCTCGTGTCAAGCGCAAAGGCGCAGAGCAGGAAGGCACCCAGCATTGTCCCAGCACTCTGGTGACCTGCTGTCAGAGCCAGCTTTCCCCTTCCCTACTCTCCCATCAACTGCGCATCTCTGGATACAAATCACACTTCCAAAAGTCACTTACATCTCCGAGAGACCTGCGAGGTTTATATTTGCTCAGTGTTTTGAACAGCCTCGTCCTGTAAGACCCTTCCTGCAGGGAACCAGCAAGCAAGTGGGCTGATGGCATCACTCTGCTGCCCAGTGCTGCCTTTCCTACAGGATTTCACACCATCTCAGGAGCAGAACCCTAACAGCACATCCAAAGCACATCAGGGCCATACCCAAACATAAAAGCCATTCCCTGCACCCACCACCCAGAGACCTCAGCACCCAGAACCACAGCCCTGCACCCAATTACTGACAACCCCTGACAAGAAGAGGGGGTGCTTCCTCTGAGCGTAAGGCATACGTAACACCTCCAACGTACCATATGGACACCTCTCTCTTCAAATGTGCTATCCTGACTCCTTTCCTATTGCAGCATCCAACTCCCCATTTCCTTGCTGCTGCTGAAGGCAGCTCATTTCAGAAGGGGCACCCACAGACACTAGCAGCAAAGACCTTTTCTAAACACTCCAGATGATGCACCTCTGTCACCAAGCCGGGAAATCCAAACCAGGTCATAACAAACAGAGAAAGAATGGAAACCACCACAAAATTGTCTCTGAGTGGCAATTTTCTCTGTCCAGGCAGTGCTGTTAATGTATTCTAACAGTTTCAGCCATAACTCTCGTGGATTGACAACTGAATTACACTTCCAAATCTCCCTATTTCAACTTGTCAGAAGATTTTCTAATCCACCAAGAAGCACTTCCTTGGCAGAGCTGCAATTGTTAGGTTTTTCCAGCTTTTCTGATTTAGGGATTTTAATCTTTTTAGCCATGAATTGACTTCTCCATACTAGCACTCGCAAGAAAAAAAACAGCTCTTGCCCACCACACAAGCTGACAAGTTCCTGGGACCAGATGGAACAGATCTGAGCTTTTTAAAGGAGATCATTGACAATCAGAGGGAACACGCTGAACACCAGCAAAGTTTCAAGAAGGCTGGACAAAGACTGATCACAGCACTGAAAAATTACAGCACACTAAACAAGGAAATAGAAACACTATCTATTCATCTCTAACATCTGCATCATGTAGAACACTGGAAGTTACAAATATTGCTTGAATAAAGCCAAGAGTAATGCAACCCACATGTACCTCCGTTGCTGCCCGAGAACAGGGATGCACTGCCCTCTTCCGACATGGATTATGTCTCAACACTACTGAGACCTACAGATTAGATATTTGTTTTAAAGCATAACTTTAAGGAGGTGTGTTACATATAACAGTTTGGGTTTGGGTCACAGAATCCCAGATTGGTTTGTGTTGGAAGGGACCTTAAAGCTCATCCAGTTCCAACCCTCTGCCATGGGCAGGGACACCTTCCACTAGAGCAGCTTGCTCCAAGCCCCTGTGTCCAACCTGGCCTTGGGCACTGACAGGGATGGGGCAGCCACAGCTTCTCTGGGCACCCTGCGCCAGCGCCTCAGCACCCTCACAGGGAAGAACTTCTGCTTAAGAGCTCATCTCAATCTCCCCTGTGGCAGGTTAAAGTCAATCAGTTTAAAGCCATTAAACCCCCCTGCCATGGGGATGTTCAATGAAGAAACTATTTGGTTACTGACCTCGAGTTTATGATACAGTCAGTGAAATCCTACCCCATCTTTTCAGCAGTTTAGGACCTACACACAGACCTTTGAACCTGCTGTTACCGTGTTAGATTTCACAGCTCTTCCCCAAGGGAACACAATGACTCCATTTAATTAGACTCTAACTCTCCTCATCTGCCCCAGAAGCTTCTTGTCACCTCATTCAAATGTAAGCCTCGTTTAGGCTTAGAGGTTTGTACTGTTTTTTCACCAGGGTTCTAAAAAGCTCTGTAATATAGTAATTCACCCATTGTGAAACTTTTCTGTAGACACTGCAACAGGAACAGCGCTTGCCTTCTCTTGGTGCTGTATCTTGTCCAATAGCTTCAAGGAAATGCATTGTAATTCTCCCAGAAATACTGCCCAGATAATAATCCTGACAACACGTGTGAGGCTGGAGAAAATGCAGCACATAGAAGAGGAGAAATTAGATTCTTCTTCTCAGTCCCAGCTATTAATACTAAGCTGTAAACACTACATGTTATGCCTTTGTTTTAAGGTGACAATAACAATCAAATCCATAGCTGCTAAGCTTGGTGGCTGTGGAAGAAGACCAGTTTCATATAACAGTCATGGTATAAAGACAAGATGTTTCAGAACAAGCTGCCCCAGCACCACCAGCACAGACAACAGTCGGGTTGGGCCAGATCAAAGGCTCAGCTTGCACAGCATCCTCTTTCCAATGGTGGCCATAAATGGATGTCCAGAGGAAGAGAACAAAAATAGGCTAGGTATATATAATACTCCTGTCTCTATTTATAAGCGTACATCTTTCTCCTTTGCTTCCATCTCCAGTCATTTCTAGCTCACTGAGCTCCTGCTCAGTGCCAATCAGTTGATTTCCATTAATTTGCCCCTCTCCCATAAGAGGTGCAAACTTCAAGCACCCACAATTTTCTCTGACAACCACCAGCACTGGTCAACACCTTCACAAAGAACCACCTACTACTGATCTCCAACTTGGCTCTTACCTTCCTTTGAAATCCCCAATTTCTTGTGTTGGGAGGCAATGAACAATCCCCATCCCCCCTGTGTCCCAGGTGATTTCACAGACCTCTGTCACATCTCCTTAACCTATTTACTCACCTGAAGGGTTCATTTAGTGCTTCCCACACTGAGGCAGTTGGACACCTTGTAGCTCTTATCAGAGCATTTATAGTGTCAGCAAGCCTTTAAAGGCGGGAGGATGAGAGCTGCACAGTGTCCACACCATGGGTAAATCAGGGACTTCTACTCCACCATAGCAATGTTCCTTGCTCCATTCCTAGTACATTTCCTACAATTTTAGTTGGTTTATTACTACTGCTGAGCACTGTGCACACTGTTTCCATTATAAACCCAAGATCTTGTTCTTGCATAGAAATGGAGATAGAATCTCACTAATCACACTGTCACATGGAAATCAGCTCAGAGCCCATCACTTCATATAGAATCCTAGAATCATATAGGTTGGAAAAGACCTTTAAGATCATCAAATCCAAGCGTAAACCTGGCACTCCCAAATTCATACAGAGCATTAAGATCGTTTTAGGGGAGAGTCAATGCACTCCTTAAGAGTAGCATGAGGTACATGTGCTTTGGCACAGGCTTGACACTACGGTGAACTCAGACACATGTACTTTGAGCCGAATCCCTTCTCCAACCCATGCCCTATTCATGCAGCTGCCCCACACCACAACAAAACATGAGTTTAGCATACTCAGTGCTGGTTTACACCACCAGTATCTCCAAATTTGCTAAAAGCACACATCAATATTTGATGGAGCAGACAATGCTGCTCTTACAGCTGATTGCAAACAAGACTCTCTCTTCTCCCAAACAAACCCAGCGCACTGATTGTCTGATACAGGCTGTTCTTCTTTTCCTGCTTTATAATTCTCAAACATTTGCAGTTGTGAGTCTGTCAAAGCTTTAATTTGCTTAATCTGATTCACAAGCACCTTGTTAATCTTTTATCAGTTTTATTACAAGCTGTAAACAAAACCCAGCTCTTCAATAATTAAAGGGCAGAACCAGCCCCCAGGCAAATGAAGTCTGGGATTGGGGGGGGGGGAGTGTTCAAATTTAAAAATCAGAGTAAACCCATAGATTAGGCTTTTTCCTTCCCATCTACAGAATCAGTGACTCTGGCTTCAAACCAAGAAATACTTCTAGATGAACAGATTGTGTGTGACATCCCCCCAGCCAGCCTCTCTCATCGACTGTGTCCTGAATACTAATCTATCAAGTACCCACATGTCACTGGTTCCAGCATTACCCATACCACAGGCTGGCGAGTCAAAAGCTGTATCCCCAACAGCAGCTCAAGAGAATTCCTCTGCATTTACGTGTGCCCAGCCATGCCTGAGTCTGCTGCTTTGCCACCAGTCCCTCCCAGACAGCAGAAGGTCTCACCACAGCTCATACCCTGAGAAAAGGCAGCTCTTCTGTCCTCTGGCAGCACTAACAATCTCAGATCCTTGGCTTCAAATGGGCGTCCCGAGGCAGCAGCAGTCCTTGTGTGGAAAACAGTGACACTACTGAGGCTGATCACCCATACAAAGGATACTGCTACGACCGTAGTAAATACAAAACTTACCTCTAGTTACTTATATTGAAGTGTAATTTAATGTCACTATTACTGCTACTACAACCTGCTCTACGCTCTACCAACTCTTCAGTCCAGCTGCGCTGAAGAACAGGGTTCACTGATACCAATCACTGCAGGATCACCTTAGAAATCCTGATACAAAGTTTCCAGCCTTCTAATGTATTTCAAATTGTATTTCCTAATGCATTTTAAATTGTATTTCCTTCTTGTTACAAAAGCAACCACTGTTAATGACACCCTCCAAAGCACTGCAATCTGAAGAAAACCTAAGGAACTATGAGTGCAAGTCTGTGCAAATTCTAATTACCTTTTGAAACTACACTGCCATGCACACAGAAATGGATTTAAATGCATTACACACCTAAAAATGGGTAATGGATGCACTGCTAGCCTATTACATGCGGTTCATTGTGCAGAGTTTTCTAGTTGTGTTTTGTGCACCGGGCTGTAAAAGTTGCTTAACAGAAGAAAATATATTTGATTAAAAATTTACATCAGAAGAATGTATCAGGGCTTTTTTCCTTCCCTTGTTATTTCACCTGCCTCTGACTACTCCCATTAGCATACAATCCTTCTTAGTCTCACAAACACATGCAAAAAACCCAGGACTGAAGATGGAGTATTTCAGAACTAGATCTCAAACCATATTAAAGACAAAGCTGATCAGAATCTGGCTCCAGCTAGAAGAACACCAAACACATACTGCTACTTAGAGGTGGGAGGATCCTACAGTGATATCAAGATGCTCAAACAGTTCTGCTCCAGTGACTCCCTTTGTGAGAAATGCCAAAGGGAAAATGGGAGGTGCTCATAGATCCCAATGGTTCAGCCATGCGAATCCTACAGAACTCCTGGCATCTGCCAGGCAGGAGCAGCCCTGGAGCCATCCGGATACACAGGATGCAACAACTGCCTCAGATTCCAAGAAGTCCTTTATATTTCTACCATATTCCCAGCAAAGCCAAATGTATCTACAGACTTTCTGATTCTTCATGTCAAAATGTTATGAGTTAGTGATAACCACTTACAGCAAAAAGAAAACTGCAAATGTTCAGTTTGTAGAACAACGAAATCAAAGATTTCACTTCTTACTTAAAATGCCCTTAGGTAAAACCACACCAGCGCTCTCCCAAGAGCTGGTCCAACTACCAAGACTTGCCAGAACTGTCTAAAGAGCTGTCTAAATCAAAATAAGGAAGAACTACTTGGCCCAATAACCTTCAGCATCCTCCTCCAAATGCTTAGACAAACATAACACAGAAACAGAAGGAGCCAGGGCAGGACCCACACGCAGCTCAGGCTGCAGGAGGTCATTCCTCACAGGAGGTTTGGCTGAACTACACTTGGCTCTGCAGACCCAGGAGCAGAAGAAACCCGAGGGGCAGTTTCTGATGCAAGCACACGCGTGGCTGAGCAGCGCTGCTGTGAGGAGCTGACCTCCCACCCCTCTGGGGCTGGCAACTGCACACCAACAGCTTCTCTTCCTGTGGGTTTCAGCCATGCCTGCTTTTCAGTGGGTGCACAATGCCATGGAGACAGGAGCCTGCGCTTCTGCTGGTGCACCAGCCAAACCCAGCCTTTGAGGCCAAAATAAGGGGGGAAGCATTGCTCAGATGCACCAACCAGCCTCAAGCAAAGCACAGCAGCAGCCACCATGAGCAGGCACCTTTTGTCCTTCAACACCTTTGTGTTCACA
The DNA here is from genome assembly GCA_009867235.2 of Psittacus erithacus. Lineage (NCBI taxonomy): Eukaryota > Metazoa > Chordata > Aves > Psittaciformes > Psittacidae > Psittacus > Psittacus erithacus. The sequence goes on from WYDI02003442.1 coordinate 69,385, forward strand.
GAAACAGCAGATAAAAACAACGCAATTAACAAAAAGCCAAAACATGAATCAAAGCCATTCTCTGTGAGAGTGCTGTAATGGCAACCGCAGGCTCACCCAACAAAGCCAGGTGGGGGGAAAGAAGCAGCCGAGCCCAAGGAGCTCAGGCTCCTGAAGCATGAAGGCACATTTGTAATAATCCATATTTACAAGTGAAGTAAATTGCTACATCTATTTTCCTGACTTTGACGACTAGGCCCAATATCTGTATGCAAGCACCACAATGACAAATCTCACTCATTTCCCTAAACGCCAGCAGCCACAGTTGCAACATGATTTTTAAAAATGTAAACTTTTAATATTCATAGGCAGGAAAGGGGGAAACTCAGCAGCTAAAAGTGATAAAAATACTGAAGCAGGTGTCTGTGCCAAGTGATTTGGGAAGATGCAACCCTCTGCTGATCATCTCCATCAGTTTAAGGAGTAACATCTTGATTTCACACCTGCAGAAATCCATCCACAAAGCGATGAGGAGAAGTAACAAAAATAAATAAATGAAATTAGCACAATTAGCTCCAGCAAACACTTTTGGAGAAAAAAGCAGGAGGGTTCCTCTTCCCTGTGAGGGTGCTGAGGCGCTGGCGCAGGGTGCTCAGAGAAGCTGTGGCTGCCCCATCCCTGGCAGTGCTCAAGGCCAGGTTGAACACAGGGGCTTGGAGCAAGCTGCTCTAGTGGAAGGTGTCCCTGCACATGGCAGGGGATTGGAACTGGATGAGCTTTAAGGTCCCTTCCAACACAAACCAGTCTGGGATTCTATGTTTCTGTAAGTCTGATCCAAAAGGTCACCAACTGAAGCAGTTATCACCGACTCAATCAAGTGTGGGGAGAGATTTCTGAAAGAATTCATCATTCCAGGGCAAATGAGCATTTCAGTGTGCTCAGGTCACCAGACTGATTTATCACCTTGGCCATCCGGCTCTTTTGAGCCCCTGTGTTAACCCTCTGCTCATTTCAGTAGCTGGTCTAAAACCAGCTATGGACTTGTGAAAATGTATTCCCTACCGCAGCAAGGGCAGAAAACGGTCCCAACATTAAAAACTCTTTTTGTGAGGAATGGAAAGGAGAAGACATTGTCTCCTGTGCTTCCATACAGGAGACAAATAACCAAATCCTTGCCACGTTCCTCCTATACAGGACAAGACAAATAACGAGCAAAGTCAGAGAAGAGAGGGAAAAAACCCTGAATTCTCTAAAAATACAGGCAGCTCATGAATCTCCAGCTGCAGCACAGCCCTTTCAAGATGCAGCTCTTGGTGCTTGTCAAGAACGATGCTTCCTGCCTCTATCCCCCCGGAAGAGCAACACAATCTAATGCAAGTCACATTTGATGTGCTGCGTGCTGCTCAGTACCAAGTGGCTGAATTACTGGGTGCAGATCTCATCATACTCTTAAAAGTAATTTGGAATCAGGGCTTTGATTTAGATTGGCTTTATCCTTTACTTTCAAAGTACAACTGGTAATAATGTAGTCTGCACATTTAACATTTGAAACAGGGTTTCCATTTACCTCTTTGTACTTACTAGAGGAAAATGACTGTAATTGAAATCTTTCGGCTGGAAATGAAGCCCTTCGAACACTCAAAGTGTTTTTTGTCCTTAAGCCTTTTTATTTTAGCTGTCAAAACTGTAAACTGCCTTCCAGAGTAGTGGGAGTCTTATGATAGAGCAAGACATGAATGTACCCTGTATCTAGGTACCGGGTGTTTTAATCTAATTTTCCAGCTAGGGATACAGCACTTCCCTCCCTTTGGGCACTGCTGGGAATGAGAGAATTAAGCTTTGCTTCAGTTCAGCAATATCTATCAATGAGCCTCAAACAAGGGACCAGGCTTTTTGAGGACAAAGCAAAACCTTTCAAGTCCTCCAACTTCATCTATGAGCTCCTTCAGACAGAAGCAGCAACACGTGAAGCCCGACTGCCCACTCCTGCTGCCTCTCTCCACACATCTCCCACACTTCCCAGAATTTCACAGATTTCCAAGAGCTTGCCTTCTTCTCCCCCCTCAGATCAAACCGATTTCCCAGTGTCAGCACTATTATTTGTACGGAGCTGCTGAATTTTAATTACAGTGTAAATGCACTCATACTGAATGTGGGTATTATGTAAAAGTGGCTCCTGTCCAAATGACCTTATATTAAATCTTTGAAAGGGTAAACATAAAAACTTTGGGATTTTTCCAGTAGGTTCCCTTGAAGTTTATATAATAGAATGTTTGCAATTAACTTGATAATCGACTCAAGATGAAGCTGTGTGGATTTCTACTTCAGTTACTTTTATTATCTGATTATTTTAACCACAATTAAAAATGTGCCGCTGTGAAATGGGTTTGCAGTGCCCGTCTAACACAACATTAAAAACGGTTTGGGTAACTTGAGCAAACTAACACACCAAAGTACATCAGTTTATCCAGTATCTCTCACTTCTCTTTCCAGTTCTGACATATCTTTAGGACAAAAGGTGAGCACAGCCTAAGGCCAGTTCTCAGGCTTTCCATCGCAGCCACTGATTTTTCTGCCTACCAGTATAAACCAACCACAAGCTGGAAGACAACACAAGTTGGCTGGCCTAGAAAGAGATTTCAAGGTGGCAGATGGATGCAGTGAGTTTGCAAGCTCCCAGAAGACCTGTGAGTTGGATTCCCTTGGAGCTCAGTCAAGTTCCATCCACAAACCTCAGTTCAGGTCTATCTGCAGAAGCTGCAGATAAATCTGATGGGATGAGCAATGTTCAGACAGAAGAGTTTACAGCAGTAGTGATGTCAAGAGCATAAAGCAGGTTGACTATCTATATGTGAAAGAATATTTCACAATGGATAAGCTGCCTGCAGTTATCTCTGACATGTATATAAATACATATCAGAGAAGGGTCTTCAGACATTAAAATCTTCCAAAGCAAATCAAAGAGGAAGAAAAAGCCATATCTGTGACGGCCAGAGGCAAGGATGTCAGCCTCAGCAGAGCCAGCCAGCTAATCAAAATGTCAATGAACTTCTCTGCAAGAGAATTAAGAGGGAGCGGTGCAATGTCAGTATTGTGGCACACACAGGAAAAGCAGTTCTAGCTCTGATTTAACAGAGATACTGCACTGACAGGAGGGCAAAGACACAACCTTTGAACTCCTTTCAACAGACATTGTATAACACTGCCAAAGGAGGGGAGTAAGCTGAAATTAATGTCACTTTCACGGGCTGCTGCCAGAAGAGACAGCACTGTCCTTTCCACTCACCCTTAACCAGGTATAAAGTTGAGGTACATCTTCTATAGCTGTACACTGGGGATTTACTAGGGCACACACTGATCTGTCTGAAAACGAAGCCAGTCCCAAAAAAAGGGAATAAAACCTGTTCATTTCCAGTTGGATCAGCTCCCGCACTTATGTCACCACGTGGCGGCACAAGCACTGCCGCTGACAGCGTGTAGCTGAGAGTGGGAACACTCATCCCTACAGCAGCCTGCCAGTACGGCAACTGAAAATGAGGAACTGCGTCCCCAAGGGACGGTTTTAAATCCCTTTAGACAAACTGCTGCAAGAAGCAGGTTTGAGAACTTCAGAGGTACTTCAGCTTCGCTAACATAAAACCCATTTCCAAAGCCTTGACAACATGGATGAGTTGCAAAGGAATCTGACCTCATTTTTTAAACCAGTGTGGTTATATTAAGGCAGAAGCACTTGTTTCATGCAGCGTGTACCCACAGTGTCCAGCCAGAGAACTGCACCAGTTTAATACATTCAGTGTTAATTCACATGAGCACAACTTCTGCACGCAGGCAAGACTTGAGGCTAATGCAGAATAAGCCAAGCACACAACCACAACACGAAATCCTGTGTTAAGCAAAGGGAACATCCCCACCTTGTAGACAAGCCTGAAATATCTGAATAGCCTTCCATTAAGGAGCCCCCACTTCCATGCAAAGGACTAATGGGTCTCTTATCACACACAGAATTCAATAGAAGAGCATGCATGCGCTTCCTGCATGTGTGCATTATGGTTTCGGGTTTTTCTCTCCCCTCAAATAGATGAGCAGACTTGGCAACTTCCCTGGTGAATCAGAAGAAAATCCTGTAAGGCACAAGGAACTCTAAGAAGAATTAAATGGGTTTCCTGGATTCCATCCATGTTCACATCTCACAGGTTGTAGATCTCAAAAGTATCTGCTGCTGACAAAACTGGTACAGCAGGTTATGCAACACACACACAGTCACCCGGCGACAGAACAGCAGGAACATGATCTGCCCGGCTCAGGGCTTTCTGGTTCAGTTGCAGGGGTATTGAAAAATAAAACAGAAAAAGGAAATCTAATCACCAAATGTCCAGGTGGAAAATACAAATTCCAGGTACGTTAAATAGCCAACCTCATCCTCTCACAAATAACTACTGATTCATTAGACTTTGTACTTCCAGGAAGAGCTTCACATGCTAAAAATGCAGAGTTGATTTGGTTTGATAGAGATGTTTATAGGTCTGCTCTGACTCTTAAATCCATGGAATTATTGCAGAGACACATCAAGGAGATAAAACATAACTGCCTAATAAGGAAGATTTTGCAGCCAAATTGCCTTTGTAAGACTGCCCCAAACAAATGAAAAGGGAATACTTAAATCTGGGACTTTGTTAAATATGCTGTTTGCAGCCCGGGATAAATGATAGGACAACCTTGTTAAATGAAATATATATGCTTTCACTGTGCGCAGTATAACTTCAGGCACAAAGACAAGACATAAATCAATATGCCAGAACTATTTGCCAGAATAGAAAATTTCAGGCTAATAGCACACGCATGGGCTTTTCCCTGTTCTAAGAACACCGAGTTGCTAACTGCTCGAGGATGTTTAGGGAACAGATAGAAGGGCTTCTTTAGTATTCCCACAAAAAACTTGGCATGCTCTTTTCCCCATATTTCTGGATTCAAGGAAACAGCAAAGCTACATACAGATACTCTGACTGGGTCTCACTGTTACTGACCACAGGATCAGTCTTGAACCTGGGGCAGGAAACCCTCCAGGGAGAGTGTCAGTGAAAATGCATCACTGTCAAGCAGGTCTCCACTGAGATCACAGTCCATCTTCTTCCCATCCCTGTCCCTGTATCTCCTCCAGGCATCTGGGTACCAGGAACAGGAAAGGTAAAGTGAAAGATGAGTGTGAAAGGAAAATCCAACAGAAAGCACCATGGTCTGTGCAATAGGAAATGCAGCAAGTTTACCAGTAAACTCCCCGGCAAACAGCCTGAGCAAACATCTCACTACTTTTTGATTAATAGAATTTCTTTATTCCAGTACCAATTATTTACGATTAAATACTTAGTTACTAAAGGAGAAGAAAGACCTGACTTCCCTCCAGAAGCAGGTCACATCTCAAAACTACCTCTACAGAACAAGAAACATTCCCCCCTTTCAAGCTCCACAAGAGGAAAACAAATACACCTCTCCTGCTTTTTTTCTTGTCTTTAATTGCCACAGCACTGTAGGAATCAGATCTGAGCTTTTCCTCTTCCACTTACACAATGCTGAAGTTGCAGCTGTCACATTTCCAGCCCGTACCCTGTGCTGCAGAGGCTTTCAGCACCACGTTATCTAGCAAGCCACAGGCAAACAAATTCATCAGTGAAACTTCCCCACTGGCGACAGTTAGGAGCAGGGGGCTGCAGGCGACCACACAGCAATCCCTTGGGAAAGGCTGTGGGAGAAAACATACCCACTTACCTTCTCTGCATGCTTGAACTTGACATAGAACCAACTTGACTTGATCATTGTCTCACCTCCTGCCCCCGTTAAAAAGCAAAACAGCAACCCAAAGCTATCCTGCTGCTGAAAGGCAGCGTGCCTGCGCTCCTCCTGTCAGAGCCGGCGACTTTCCAAGGGGAACACGGGATTTAAGCGAAGCAAAGAGTGGGAGAAAAAGGACAGAAGGAAAAGGCGATGCTTTCCTTCTGCAGCTCCAGTTTGTCCCTTCCTGCCCTCGCAACGCTGAGCGCGATCTCGCTTGCTGCCTCAGAGCTCGCCGAGTGCCTCAGCTCCGCGTCTCACTGTCAACTTGGCTGCCTGACAGCAGAATTCCTCAAATGGACTTCAGCTGCATTCATCACAAATGGCACATGTCAGTAAAGCCAGGAGGCTGGCTCTGGCACTGGCAGCCTCCCAGGACCATGACCTCCCCCAGTGGGATGAATAATGAATTCCAGCACTTCCCTCCAGACACAGATTAACACCTGGCTAAACATTCTTCTGACAATGAACTTGCCCATTCGGAGAACGCCCCAGCCTCATGTTAACCCCTCATGCTCCCACCATGCAGCCTGGCGATGCTCTGGAGGCTGTCCCACGATGCCCTCCCCGTCTAAAGAAAGATTACCCAACTATATATAGTTTAGAAACAATAAAGCCTCTTAGGCATAAAGCAAGTATCTCCTTTCTGATTCTGCAGCTGCAGTAATGCCACCTGGTAATCAGAGCAAGTCACCAGGAGTCAGACTCTCTTCTGCCACCCCCCTTTCAAATCTCCCCTCCACATACCCACTTGTTCAGCTTTGATGCTGCTAGGCTCATGTTTTAAAATAGAACCTGTAAAGACCCTTTAGAAAAAGCAACAACAAGACCACTATCAGTACGAAACTAATGCATTGAAAATCCTGGGCAGACTATCTGCTCTTCAGTTCGTTCAAAAACACTGCCCACTCTGGTTTAATGAAACTCATTGATTTGGTTAGAGCTCCCTGCAAATCTCCCAGCTCCAAGCATGCCACAAAGCCCTGAATATCAAGTTGCAAACTACAGGATGAATATAATCAGTCCACTGTATTTCCGCTGTACACAGACAGTGCTGTACCAGAGCAGTGCTATCTGGCTCAGCACCCTACGTCCAAGGAATTAACGTAAGAAATCCCAAGTCCCTCAGTAACACATCTTAATAACACAGACCAAAATTTGTCATGCAGGTACTTGAACCTCTGTATGTTTTTTCTATACCTTTTCCAGGTCTTGCTATCTTTTTCATAGGCAGAGTAAAATAGAATAAATACATGTACCTCTGGCTTATCACCTCCTACTGTATGTACGCTCAGAGATACACAGCAGACGAGACAGATATGGAAAGCTGGTTTGTCAATATTACCTAAAAAGTGCTATCAATGCTCATCATGGTGTCAGTGCAACACATGAAAGCTGGGACTCTTGAGAGGCTGGTACTTATTTACTTGCCAACAGAGGTTTTTAGAACTTTTCATGAACTAAGACTTATACAAGGGATCTAAATACCAATACTGACCAAGAACAGTCCTCTCATTAAATCGACTGCACGGCTGTAGCCTTCCCTCTAACATGGGAAGATGCCCTCACCTATCTGCAGCAGCAGGAGATGATGCTGCTCAGCCCTGCTCTGGGGTTAGACCCCTGCTCAGCCAGGGCATCAGGGTGAGCAAAGCTCCTTCTAACCCCCCTCAACACAACTCAGCCAAGCTGCCTCCAATCACTGCCAGACATGGCACTAGCTGTCAGGAATCACTTTCCACTGATGCTACAGAAAAGTATTCCCACTCTCCCTTTAATCCTATGTTTCTGTGGGAGAATTAACCCATGCTAAAAGGGTTGTAAAATGCCCCAGCCTTTTTCAGGACTATGGAAGCATCAAAAATTGTGTCTTGCAAACACAACAACAAATGAAAAGGTCTCTGACAGGGAACATGCATCCCAAGAAAATTAAACACTGATTTTCTTAGCACCTTCATTTTCTGCACCTCAAAAGCTGGTTTTTGAAGCAGTAAATGAATAAACAGGACACATCCAACTGTGTGCCTGAACAGGACCAGGTCACTGCAAGAGCCTCACTTCTCTCCTCACTGCTGCTTGGCCAAGGGTTGTTGTCCTCCAGCCCCTGGAGCAGGACACAGTGCCTGGATTTACTGCAGACACAGATGTGAACCACAGAGGTGGTGCTGAGACACAACTCATGCTCAAGCCTCCCATACCCACATGGACGCTGCACTCCCATGTACCCGATTATCAGAAGCTTGCTCGTGGCATTGACCCCGGAGTCCCAGAGGGGACACTGGGGCAGTGTGACAGGGCGCAGGCACCGAAGCAGCGAGCTCTGACACAGCGTACCAAGCACAAACAGCTGGGGCTCAAAGCAATTACCAGCCCCTGGATGTTTTCCACTGGTTCATTAGCATCTGGCAGGACCTAAAGTTCCAGGGTCACAAAACACAGAGCTATTATTTTAGCTCAGGAAAATGCACCGTGACATCCCTCGAGAGCTGTCCTTTTATAATCAAAGGACAAGTGCGACCCGGGGAATGGAGATGTAGGATTTCCAGCCATCACATCCCCCAGCCAGGCAGGGAAGAGCTGATCACACTACAGGACTGCTCATTTCCTGTCACACCACTGAAGCCCCCAACATCAGCATCCACAAACAGCCCCTTGACAGCACAAGCAGAACACAGGTATTTCTTACAGCACTAAGAGCTGTTCAGGTTTGCACATGGACATGAAGTACACGCCACCTGAAGTTTTCAACACTACATTTATCTTTGGAGCTGAGCAAAATACACCATGTATTTCAAACCTGACAGTGTCAGCGCTTTGTCTGAAGTGTATTTGAGTGTCATATTTTATGGTGCATCACACAACGCTTCACTTCTGTTGCCCAATTCATCTTCACTTGTTAGAGACATGCTGCCAGACAAACAATACTGTGGACAGGAATTCATCTCTAGATGTGCTGAAGCACTAACCTCCAAAACTGTTATCCCACACCTTCTCTTTCAAACACCCATCAATAACACGAAGGTGCTATTCAGACTCCAAGTACATACAGCCAAAATCCAGACTTGACTTAATACACCCCCACAAAGGGAACAGTATCTTGATACAATATTTGCAATTCTCCCAGAACAATCATCTTTTGATTTATTCAGCAGGTTTTGCCATTCTCCAATACACCATTTCAAACTTGAGACAGTGTACGTAGCAACTGAAATAACCTCCTCTTTAACAGACCATTGCTTCTAAGCCTTTTAATATGCCCTAATGTATATTTAGATATCGATCCATGCTCATTTCAGTAATTCTCCATGACAAAGCTCATCATACACCAACACAGCAAAGCAAACAGCAAGGAGTACCAGTTTGATTTTTAAGTCGCCTTAAAGCATGGTCTACTTCCTTCTCTCCAGCTCCAGGTTGTTGCCAAGTTAGACTAACACTTCCTTGTGCTATGTTGGAAGAAGGGAAGGAGCAAACTGGACACTATTTCACCTTGTATGTGCCACAGTATAAACACCCTGAAGAACCCACTTGTAAGGCAGAGTTGAGCTATGCTGATCCTGGAGTAAGCTGAACAGCGCTGACCCTCTGTCAAGCCAAAGGAACCTCTGCAGATACATCCCTGTGCAGGGAGCCTGAAGTGAGACGGTGTATTTGCAGCAGGGACTACATCCAACATGAATCACATCCATTCCTATCTCTTTGGCACTAAGAGAGCAGAAAAATCATCTTGCTTCCTATTACCATAATAGCTTTCACATTTCCCAACCAGCGTGCAGATAATGGAAAAGACAGGCCATAAACAACAAGGACAAAGTTTAGATAAATAGGAAGTTCCCATCTCCAGAAAAGGTTTACAGTAATTTTTATAATCACTCTGTGAAAAACACCCGATTGGAGTAAACAGAAATAAAAAGGATTTTGAGATGTTTTTTATAGTTCAGGATGGCTCTGAAAGTAGCAGCCAAAGCAGTGATCCCTGGAAGATTATCTGCAGCTGAGAGCAAAGCCTGTGGGATCTGCAAGCTGACTAACAGTGAAAGTTTTTCCCCATGTTCAGAGAACTGCAGAGTAATGTGGATGACTTTAAATGAAGTGCAAGTACTGAAGCTCCATCTGCCTCCGTTCCAACGTGCCCAGCACTTCCCCAGCTTTAAACTAGCAAATACCAGATTTACTTCAAAGTACCCAGATTCCATACAGTGTTTCTGGTTTAGAAGTGCCCCAGAATTACACTGGCTCTGTCCTCAAAATCCTTTACACCCTAAAGGCCTTCCCAGGGTATGGGCAGTGAGGAAAGGGGTAAGACTGACCAAACGCAAACCAATCAGCGGCCGCATCTCAGCACCAACACGATGAACTAACAAGGCATCCTCCAGCCCATGTTACCGGACATTTCAGATTCACATGAAGGCCTACAGGGAACTATCATCTTTCAGACTACTAGAAAGCACTGTGGGATTTGCTGTCTTGTTATTAACATGATAAAAATCCCATCTTGTACCTTGTAACCCTGCTCTCCCATCAACACCATCTGCTCTTTCATCTTGAGTGCTGCTGAAAAATCTCATCATAAACATGCTGCTGTCAATTCATACTTCCCTGCGCACTTTAAAAAGAAGCTCTCTAGGTTTCTGGTTTGGCTCTTATGCTTCAATATCCACTTAGAGCAGGCACAGGAAGAGCTGCATCCCCTGTCCAGTGGATAAAGTTCTCAGGACTGGCACCAGGTCAGACAGATGAGGTGCAGGACGAAGCAGTGCAGGAGACCAACAGCAGCCCCAGCCCTGCAGGCAGGGCCACACTTCATGGAGGGATTGCATTGCAGGGACCAAGAGGTGCAAATAACATTTTCCCTGCCTGCTGTAAGACCTGCCAGCTCTTACAGATGCTTTTCCACGGGACTAGGATAAAACCTAATAAGTAAGGCTACCTGATTCAAAGAGTACAGATTAACTTGAGAAAAGCAGTCTGAAGTACTACATCTCCCCCAGCAAAGTGACGATTTGCAATGAGGTACAGTGAGTGATAACCCAGCGCAGGCATGTGATCAGCTTTCCAGGTGAAATTATGGCCAGGAAGCACAACCAGAGAAGCCTGAAACATTCAAATACACTTCAGCACAGTCCACAGAGGATAAGCAACAGATATTTGCTAGTGGGTTACAATCTGCAAGAGACAGACTGAGACAGAAGAAGGACGGCCCATAAGCCTGGTGCACAAGAGCTAGGCTCACAGTATGTTACTTCTGCCACTTTGAGATACATCAGGGTACAATAAGGAAAGCTACTGACATTATCTGATATATATGTAACTGCGCCAAGCAGTCACGTACAAATATCTTCAGTAATGGGAGGCAAAGGTTGCTTAAAATGTCTTTTTAATCTCCCTGAAAAAGGAAGCTGCAGTGCTATAATCTGTAATTTAAAAAATAACAATAATTGCCATCTGGACAAAATGGCTTATGATATTAAAAGATCAGATAATGCTTTTGTAATCCTGCACAATGCCCCTGTATTTTGATCCCTGGCTTCCTGGTTTCTAGAGCTACAGCGGTATTTGGCCAAGGTTTTACTACCTGGAGAAAAGTTCCCTTCTGAAAACACACTAGTACTCAAAGTGTTTGAAATTATGCAATTCTCAAATGCAGAAAGCAAGGATTTCCGTGACACTCCATTTTATCCGACTGGAATACATGTCTGAAATGTATTACGTAGTTGCATTATCATTTACATGAGGAACAGGAGGAAAAAGCAATATATGTGAGGGGGGGGGAAATGTAAAGCAATACCTGAAAAAAATACAATCTCTCTGCAGTGCACGTATACACAGTTAAGCACTAAAACAAGGTCCCTTTGAACATAAAAGCAGATTATATGGCAGAGCGCTAATGCCCACAGTTACATCAAGTCCTGTTTAGCACAGTGTTTTACTCTTGAAATCCTGAGCAGCAGAGATAAGCCTGCAGTGCCACCAGCTCCTGCGCTCAGCAATGGATAGGGGGTAATTTACACTTCAGCAATAAGTGCTGTAACCTATGTAATGCTTACCAAGGCATGAGGCCGTGCACAGGACAGTGACCAAGGACTAATGAAGGAGGAACTGCAAAGCCTTGTCCTTCCTTAGGAGGGCTCATAACCCGCTTCTGTGGGAAGCTCCCAGGAGACTGAGATGAGCTCTTAGGCAGAAGTTCTTCCCTGTGAGGGTGCTGAGGCGCTGGCACACAGTGCCCAGGGAAGCTGCGGCTGCCCCATCCCTGGCAGTGTTCAAGGCCAGGTTGGACACAGGGGTTGGAGCAAGCTGCTCTAGTGGAAGGTGTCCCTGCCTGTGGCAGGGGGCTGGAGCTGGATGAGCTTTAAGGTCCCTTCCAACACAAACCAGTTTGGGATTCTGTGACACTGGATGCTACCCAAAGGTTCTCCTATACCACTCTGCTTTGATCAGGTCTGAGGATGCTTTGTATTCAGCAAGCAGAAAATATACTTCAACTGAGCCAGACTGGAAAGCATAGGCCACAAGTGAGCGTGTTTATGCGTGAGCATGCACACACACCTCAACCCCAAGAGTTGATTTGAACTTGCATTGTCATTTCATTTTCAAAAGAATTCTAATTCTTGTGAAGTTTCCCCTTAAAAACAAGATTTTGTTCTTTAATATTCACTGACTTCTAGTTTGCTTCCCACACACAACACATTATTTACTCTACAGTGGCTCGGTGCATCAATTATGGTAATAGTTTGTGAATAACATTTGCATTATGGGAAAATGAGCCTGGTTATTTAGCACCAGCCGAACCATCCCCCTGGAAAATTGTCACAAACATATGCATCATAGGCCTCCACTTAAGCAGAGCTGTAATTGCACTGGTTTATTAACAAGAGCCAGCTTTTTTTCCCCTCTTTTTTCCTATATCCTCTTTCTGAGAGCAGACTAACATCTATATAAGCCTTTCCCTTAGACAGCGATAGGTAAAGGCTAATGACCTCTGTTATTCTGTTCTCATGGCAGGGCTTACTTCACATTGGGATGTTAGGTGGGTAATGCATCTTCTACACGAGTTTACTTTGATGCAGAAAGTGTGGCTCAGTAATTGTGGCATTTGAGATTAATGCTCCGTTTCAGTCCCTTCGGCTAAATTCCAAGCTCAGCTCAACTAATGCAAATTCTGATTAACATCTGTATTACATCAGCACTCGGAGTTCATATCCCATGAGCAGGACTGCATGATGCTGAGCACTGAACATGGAGAGCAACGCAGTCCTTACTTTACCCAGAGGAGCTCTACTGCTGCTAAAATCACATGGGCCTTAGTGAGTTTAAAGTAGCAAATAAGGCTAAAAACTTTGTGTCTAAAAACATCTCAACTTTTTTAAGTAATTGAGAAGAGCTAAGAAATTACAACAGTGAGGAGCTGGAAGCAGTTACATTAGTGTACAGCAGTTGTTGGCTCGCTTTTATAGCATCCACTGTAAACTCAGGTATATTTGGAGAAGTTAATCAAGGCTTAAGCCCTTCCAAGAGCACTGGGGATTCCCATAGGGCACCTTACTTCTGCCTTTCTATGTAAGAAACATACAAAATTGCCCCTTAGTGTGAAAAGGGAGAGCAATACAGAGTCAGGCCAACAAAGGTAGTTGGCTCCTAAGTTCCTAAATGGTAACGTGAACAAACAAAGCTGTTGGGGCATCAGATCCCACAGGCAATTCCACAATCAGAACTACACCTTGATAGGCAGAGTGCACTATAAAGAACCTTAAAACAAGTAACCTGAAACTGGAAAGAGTGGCATGGGCAGTGCAATGCAACAGTACCTGGGATTATTCATTTAGGACTACACTTCAGGCAGCAATGCCCTGTGCCAGCAGCTCCTCTCCAGGCTGCTGGGCAGACCTACTTCCAGGTCAGTAATGAGAGAAAATAGTTGTTATTTAATGGCTTTTTCACAGCCCATGGCTTAGTGATCTCAGGCCAATTCCAAAGTTTCCAGCCAAGAAATCACCCTAATGAGCCATCTCAAAAAGCAAAGATGACATAGGCTGTTGACACTGAACTGCATCCTCCTTACTCAGCCAGATGTGGAAAAAAGCCCCAATGTTGGACATGTTTTAGTTTGTTCTACCTCTGTAACACTTTCCACCCAAGTTCCTAACACACAGGAGGTACCAAGTACTGCTGTATGCAATGCCAAGCACAGCATACTGTATTTTCATCTGTAGTGACAAAATTGAAGCTGATCTGAGATAGTATCAGGTCCAGCAAAGATTGCCAGTTATTTGGATCTTGAAGGTAGAGAAGTTAGTAACTGGATGTGCAGAGGTTTCAGAGGCAGTCTTACAATTAACCAGACATAACCTCCCACTTCAGTTCGACAAGGCCAGGACACTAAAATGTCACATCAAAAAGACCACACTAAGAGTCTGTCCACACCTGGATGGCACTGCTTACCTGGAATGTCCACCCCAATACACCACATACTTTTCCAAGACAGATGAGGATGGAGGTATAAACCAGAAACTAGTTATTCTTGTGATATACTTGATATTTAAGTACTAACTTGTACTGAAGCTCTTGATCTAACAAAGTACTATTAAAAACCCCACAAATACAAAGCGCAAAAGGCAACGTTACACTAGCCACAGCAATACCAAATCAAACCAAGCCTTTTTCCTCCACTTTGGGCAACTAAACTGTACACATCATTTTCACCACAAGACACAAAAGCGATGCTGTCTCAGTGGAAAAGGTGTGCTTGTTTTACCAGCGAAGAGAACAGGTTGGCAGCTCTTGACAAGTCTGAATTAAAATGGTTGCAAAGAGAAAGGCAAAGGTCAGGCTGACGCTGAGAGGTGGCACTGCAGTGATGTGCCACAAGCTCCCATCCCTACTGCAGAAACCTTCAGCTCTGCCTTTGACACACTCTCCCTTGCTACAGGTTTATCTTCCTTATCCTACGGAAGACAAAAACAGCCATGTAAAAATGAGGCGGAAAAGAAAGAGGGAAGCTCTGCAAAATAGTCCCTCCCTTGGTTTAATTATTGATGCAGACAGCCTAAGCAATCTGTAAGCCATATACATAATGTATTTACTTGAAAATCCCAGCAAATCCACGCGGTATTACAGAACAAACTACCAGCTGATCTGGGAGCACTGTCTTAAGAACTGGGTAAGCTGTCTCCATGTACTCAAAAATCTGTTTGACAAACGGAAAGATCAGATTAATGTTAATAATCCTAACGTGCTCAGCAGCACTCCCTCCACCCTTGCAATGAAGTTTGGGTGTCCAGGGTCTTGTTTTGCATCCACACCAGATACTTTATTTGGCAGACTTGCTTGTTTAGAATGACAAAAGGCAAGACTGGCTCATATTCCTCGAGCCTCCCGGTTTGATTATACACACCATCAGCAATGTTTAGGGATCAGCCAGAAAGCAGCAGATGTTTTACACAGCAAAAGACCATGTTTAAAAAAAATAAATCACTTCTTGAAACAGCTGCTTTCAGGTTTGGGGCTAAGGAGGGTGGATGGAGAAAGGGGAAGTAGGGGCAAAGAACCAGACTTCAGCCTGACTTTGGTGAAAGATGTTATGTCGTGCTCAGCTCTACCTGCTCCTGACTGGAACCACCTGGACAAGAAATATGTTCATTAAAAATAATACTCCCTGTAGAGCTTAACAGGTAGCATAAGCAGCACAGCTTTACTACAGGGTAAAGTGCAAAATCTGTAGCTCATTGAGCCATTCATTCTGTTTCAATTTCAGAGTTCCATCTCGTTCCATAAGAAACTACAGACGGCCAAAAGCTTTCCACATCTATGTTGCAGAGCACTAAATGAGCTTGTCCAGTACCACAGCAAGGAGGGAAGAGGATGGGGACTGGCACTGTCATCCTGCAGCACCCTGGATGTGACACGGGGGGTCCCAAGGCTGAGCTTTCACTCCTGCACCAGTTGCCCTGCCCCTGCACTGCCCAGACGTCTGCTGCAGGGCAGAGCCTGGTTGCAATTTTCTTCTCAACAACCACTATGAAAACACAAACCTTCATACAAACGGATCCTTCACTTCCTCCTCACCGCTTTTAGTGGTTTCTTTAATCTTTTAAGCTTCTGGGTCTAATCCAGCAGCTGCCATCAAAAGTACTTATACAATGGCAGGGGAGGGAGGAGGGAAAGAATGGGATATACCAAACCATGAAACACATTTTCTGGGTCTCTTTGTTCTTCCATACCCGTGCACGCAAGTGCATTTGGAAGAGATCTGTTCACAGGCCAAGCACATTTATGAACATACTACTTGTGATGTCTTATACTGCCTGATCTATAAAAACACACTTCAGAGATATGCTACCAAATAAATAAGACAATACATCTGAGATGATGCACTGCAGCACATGCCTGGACAATAAATGGTGTATCTCCATGTAGCTCATGCATGAATACTATATAAGCAGACAGTTCCCAAGATGATAATTCCTGCTCTTTTCTGAAACCTGAAAATATTTAGTGCTTTCCTTCAAGGAAGGCTCCTGGAATCAGCAAGTACATAGGAAAGTCTGTTCTCATTCCAACAACAGTAGAAGCACGTTTCAGCTCTCCCGGCAGAGAAGTCTAAAACATGGGTTGAGAGCACAGTAAAAGTTAAAAATCCATAAACAAAGAGAATCCAAATTTGTTAAGATTTCATTGTGGGTTTTTTTTACAAAACGAAAGGACTCTTTGTGATTTTGAGCACCAGGATCCTGTAACTTCTGCAGGGTGCCAACAGTTTTATGCGTGCAAAAACATACACCTAAAGGGCTGGAGAGGCATCAGGTGGGTGAATTCTCCTCCCTGCCCAGGGTAGAGCTTTTGCTCATGGTTTGCCCAGGACACACCTCACACAGATGCCCTGCTTACACTGTGAAGTAAATTTGCTGGTACATCCTTCTCGTCAAGCACAACCTCATCTCTGAGCACAGTGATATCTATATTAGGTTTCTAAAAATAGTATGTCCTTGCATAAACATGATATAAAGGAATTAGGTGACAGCTGATTAAAAGAGCCCCTTTAAAGGCAAAATTTGCTGTGCATCAAATGCAACTGGTACGAACCAGCAGCAAAGCCTTTGTGTGTTAACTGAAGAAGGCAGAAGAAAGCTTCTAGATAGTCACAGTCTGCCTGGAAATGAAATGCATTTCCTCTACACACTGACTCAATTACTTTTATTCCCTCTTATTTATAAGATAATGGAGTTTCTCCAGTGGATTTCTCTGCCAGGGAAAAAGCTGCTAAAAGCACCCTTTCAGGTACAGGTCCCATAGGAACTCTGCAATTCCCACTGCGATGGAGGATTTTGCCTACACCGCAATGGATGAAACCAGAACATCCCATTCAGGCTTAAAAATACAGCTTAAAAGAAAGCTCACCTAGAGTTTTCTTGAAGGAAAAGCTTCTGGAGTCTCCAGAGTGCTGAGTCTTTTTAAATTACATGACAGCTGTCCAAATACAAACCAGAGCAGCATTAACTTCCTGCATCTGCAGGTCTTTGGAATAATTCCTCAGTGTCTCATAGCTTATCCCTCCTAGCAACAGGATGAAGTTCACCAGAACCAAGTCAGTAATGCACAGGGAAGTTAATATGCAAGAGTCTGTGGAAAAAAATATTAATATATATGTTTTTGCATAACCTGGCTAATCCCTAAACCTCATTTTACTGAATATGGATTATTAGATTGGGATCTGTCTCTACGCCAGTGTCGAAGATACTGTTGAAATACAGGGCACAGCCTGACATGAAGCTGACAGGAGATCCCTGTTACAGAACAGAGGGAGAATTAGATGACTCCAGAGACAAACATCTGAGAAAGCCAATACCGAACATCCCTGACACATCTCAAATGGAGACTTTGTGCCATTTGCTGCTGAGCTAGCAGGGAAAGCATGGGCAGACACAGACTCAGCTGTTCGGGCTGGAGTCAGCAAGTCACTACCTGCCCCCTCGCACCACTATGAGATCCTGTTTGGGCTCTCAAGTTAGCTCACAAGGCTCCATGTCATGCCAGGGGTCCCCTTCAGACATCACTGGTGGTGCAGAGCCCCCCAGGGACGTGGCAGCTCTTGCAGCCATTGCCTGGGGATGCCCACAGCACCCCATGGAGGGTTCTGAGTGTGTTTTCCCTGGCAGCTGTTGCAGTGCCACTGAGCTTTGTCAGAGCAACACTGAGGACCAACAAGCGTTTGTAGGTTCAAGTAATCTACTGATCCCTGTATCACACTCCATGTTGCCAGGTAAAAGGGCTACAGGCAGAACTCTTCCTCCCTGCTGACACACAACCTGCTGCATGACAGCTGGGCCCCAACACCTACTCCATGCTCATGTTTAACCATTCACTGGAATTTAAACAGCATCGACAGAGAAGACTGAGACCACTCCTGACTAAAGGGATATGTAGGACACGTTTCTTGGAAAAGCTCGTTTGCAAGCCCCTGCAGAGAGAAATTAATTTGCCTGGGTCTCCACACACAGGTTGTTCCCCCTGACAGACATCCCTCTAGGCAGGAAAGCAGGACAGACAGCATCCTCCATCATTTTAGTCTCCAAAGAGCATCCCTCCTCCATACCATCTCCTCAGTGCTGTTTAGACAACACACAAAGTACAGTACACTAATAAAAAGCTACTAAGCAAACAACTACACCACCTGAGGGCATGACCCTAAAACTCTCAGTGCAAGGAGTCACTTTATCTCTCAGTGTAAAAAAGAAATGGAAACATGTTTTTCCCCATCCTCAGTAAGTCACGCTGCTGGACTGAGTTCCAGAACTTCCTACATTCTCCCCACTGTTGAAATTCAACATCTAATCTGAATGGCTTTGGGAAAAACTGGAAGCAGACTTTTGGATCAGCCATACCCTACATCTTTTAAAATACCTATTGAGCTTTGCTTCTCCTATGTGCGGCTCCTGCAAGTAGAAGCCTTCAAAGCTGCAGTCCTTCAGCCTGTTCTCCTCCAAACCTTCACAAACCCTGTGCCAAGAAACTAAACTACTTTTTGATTGTAGTAAAACAAACACCAACCTTCAGTTGTAGGTTTTATTCTCAAGTACTATTTCCCGAAGGGTATGAAAACCCCTTAGGAGTTCCTAGCTCCTACCCAGGACAGTAGCAGCAGCAAGCTTTGCTGTCCATTCTTCTTCCATAAACAGAACACATTTAGATCCAGAAAAAAGGAATTCAGAAAAAGGACTGATGTGTTTCAACACTGCTACAGGCACTGGAGTCTTCTTCAGCTACCCAGCCTTGACAAGCAGGCGGGCAAACAGCTCCTTACAAATAACTCTTGTTTCCCCCCTGAATGTTTTTATTCATTGGCTTCAGCACTGTTGCAAAGCACATGGCAGAGAGGACCCAAAGGGATGGGGTAACATCCCCACATAAGCTGCTGTTAATAACAGCAGCATTCAACTTTGTTTCTTTACCACTCGCTGGTCAGATTTTCCAAGGAAAAAGACAAGGAGGAGAAATTGCAGCATGTGCAAGCTCATGCTGATCACACGCAACTTCGTACACACGCATCTAGAAACTGGCATTTGATAATCAGGGTCTTTGTTCAGGGCAACAGAATTTGGGCACATCCACATGCTTGACCCACAGCACATATTCTATTAAACCAGCCAAGAAGTAAAATGAATTCTACCAGTTATCTGTGGTGAAGTCCCTGAAATGCAGCTCCCTTCAAATCAAGAAAGAAGCAACGAGGCCTCTTACACGTTATCCAGCAGGATCCCACACAGAGCTACAGCCGAATAAAAACAAAGCAAGGGGAATCCCTGGACACTAACTGGAAAGCCAAATTAAAGCAGAAAAAAACCTCTTCTGATATAATTTCCTCCTTATATCTCTCATTTTTATACAATTATGCGCTTTTGGGTTTCAGCCAGACCTAGGTTAATGCTGCTTCACCTTTCTTCCACCAAAGGACCAAGCTGGTTTGGAGTTGGAAAAATAGAATTAAACCCGAATATATATCATATTCCACTTTTCACCCCCAGCTGGGAAGAAGAGGCTGCAACTGGAGCACCTCTTGTTTCTTTAAACAGAAGCATATTGCTTTCCAAAACAGCAAACTTGGTAGATTTTAGTGAGGCACCAACAGCAAGCAAAGGCACACAGCCACACTTCAGGAATGTGTCCAACAGCACAGGGAGGAGGGCGTTTACAGGTTTCTTTAACCAGTTGGTTTGTGGAGCCCCTTTGTTGTCTCAGAGACCCTGAGATGAGCAAAGATACTCTTGTAGAAAACACCAGGATTCAAGAAATTAGTTTCTCATGGTCAAGCTGCAGTTTCTCCATCTTTAAGCCTATACTTTGATTCAATTTCATTCAATTGCCTGACTGCTTTGACCATGAATATCTGCACCACACTCTAAAGGACTCAGAAAGCAACTCCACAGCAACGCATTATCTTAGGCAGTGGAAGATTCCTATTAACCTGGCAGAGGTTACTCCCCTCACATCCCAGGATACACATCCAGGCTTTCAAATTAATGGATCTTCAATCAGTTTTCACATTGCCTAAATGGCCTCTACAAATAGTTGGTGAATCATGATTTTGGTTTCCATTTACAGCAAAAAGGGAACAGACACCATTAAGATGCAGTGCTGCTCAGAGCCTGATTTCTGGTCCTGCTGTCACACACTGCCTGTGGATGAAGGCACAAGACTACTGTTCCCAGTATAAGCAGCTGGATCTCCTAATGAAGAGATATGGTCTAGAAAAGCAGGAGGAGGCCAGATGTATTGGCTTCATTAGCTCAGCACACCCTACAGGAAGAATATGAGGGTGATGTCTCAGACTCCTGTTGGCATTAGGAAAGTTAACACAGATGTCCCCTCCAGCAGCTTGAGCCCTGGCTCCTGATGGACCAGAATAGGGCATGGGGATTTACCTGCTGCAGCTCTGCACTGTGCAAAATCTGTGACACTCCAATCTTCTCGTGAGTACTTTTCCTCTGGGAAAAGCATCCTAGAAGATTAGGACAGCTGCTTCAAAATGATCGTGGATTTAGGCTCAATCAGGGGACAGAAGCACAGACATGAAGTTGTAATGACACCTGCTGATGAGGAAGGCTATGATAGGGAGCATGTGAAAACAATCAAGACCCAGAGCTCACAAAGAAGAATTATGTCTTACTGCGTACTCACAGCAACACAAGTTAGAGGTGGAGAAGTCCGTAAGAATACGAGGGAGGTAACAGAAGAGTACACTAGTCAAATACATTGCATACACAAGGGAGCAAGGCAAGGTACCTAAAAACTCAAGCAGCTACACACAATGGCTTGCAAAAACCTACTCCAGCAGCGAGGGTATCATATGTATTTTGGCAATACTAGGAAAAGAAAATAAAAGCACACATTATCTCTTTTCCCTATGTGATCTGAAGGAACATGAGTGTGATTCTTTCTCCTCTTCCTTCCACATCCTCTGGTCACCTCCACTAACCATGCACACCAGCAGCCAAAGCAGTGAGAGGCAGCATTCACCATTTTGCCATAGGCACACTGTCATTTGTATCATCTGCAGACACAGTGCAGATACACACAGCTCCATTCCACAAGATAAAGAGCAGACCCAAATTCAGATCAATGTATCATCTTGCCATCCTGTCTGTACACAGGATACTTAAACCCTTTGTGCTTCTTAAGGATGGCTTCTGCTTTCTTCAAGTGAAGGAGTCAAGATGTAGCTAACAGCTATTCTGTTCACCCAGCAGTCTGCAAGCAACCTGGGGTTCTGTGAACAAAGAGAGGTAACAGCAGCTGGTGCTTGGCAGTATGAGAGGATGGCATCTATTACGACATTACATGATCCCTTTCTCTCAATAAGCACTCAATTTAAAAATATACTACAGACTTCCTGCGATTTGTGGAAGCTCTGGAGGCTGAGATACAGGGTGAGGGGAAAGAAGGAAGAAAAATGAGTACTTCTGATGGGCAGTGATTGCAGAGCAGCTGGCAGATGGACTGAAGACAATGAATCCCTGCAGAACAAATGGAAACCAATGGAACAAAACAGCAAAGGCATCAAGGATGGGGAGATGACAAGTGCTTCACATGACTCATTTTCTTGAAGAGAAAAAAAAGCTAATAAAAAATAGCAGTACATCCAAAATATGAGACATCTCCAGAAGCCTCTCAGCAAGGCAATTTGCTCCAGACTCATGCACTCAAGCAAGCAAACATAAAAAGCTTTTCACATATGCCATGCCTTGGCCCAAACTATTTTCCCTTCCCACTGGACCACCTCCTCTTGTCCTCAGTGAGGATCAAATAATACCAGAGAAAAGAGAAATTAAAGGTAATCACTAACACATGAAAACTAACAACAGCAAAATCAGCAAGTGCAGAAAGCAAACTCCCCTGTTCCTGGTCCCAAATGGAAACCTGACTGCTGGAGGCTTTGCTCTTTTGCGTTTGCCTTGAAGCTATAAATGTTATAATAAGGTCAATGTGTACATAACCAGCTCTCTGACAAGAATTCAATGCACTTGGGGCCTTTAAGCCCCCACTTGCCTACTCACGAGCCTCTTGGTGGAGAAACGAGATAGTGATGCCTGAGGGACAACTCTTCGTCTTCCCTTCAAGCATTTCCTACCTGCCCGCAGTGGGAAATGCAAACAGACAATATAAACAGGAAAATAGGTCACACTTCAGCGACTGCAAACTTCAAAAATACAGAGGGGACTCGTCAAAGGAGCTGGGGAGATGACAGGGAAGTGTATCACACACCTCTGATGAATCCATTTGATCAGACTATTTCAGTGAGATCACTATTTTATGCCTTTGAATGGAAAAAAACCTGAAAACAATACCTTGATCTTACCATCAAATTCATGCAGATAGAGTCTTGAGGCAATTCTACAGAAAACACCAAAGTGTAAAAACATTAAATTAATAATACAAACATGTGTACCTAGACTGTAACAGCACTGTCAAATCCTCCAGTAACCCCTGCTCTGTCATTCTAACTCTAGTAATAATTGGAGGTTCCCTTAAAACCTCCAGTCCAGGTGCACTTATGCCTTCTGAAGAGGCTGTATTTAGGATGGACACAGTTTGCATCCTTTGCAGAGGGAGAGGGGCAGCCACAGCAGAGCCGGAAGCTCAGCCCATCCCCACCCAACAGCTCTGTGCTGGATTAGCTTCACACAATGCCATAAAATGTCAGTGTGAAGGTTTGGTGGAATTAGGATCACTGTTAGATTAGTTAACAGCTGTATAATTAGCCACGCTAAGCCTGGATGTTTCCCCTTGAAACCCAGTTTTCACAGTTATAAATAGCAGTGCTAATGATCTCCAGCATCACTGGTTACACTTGAAGGCTTCAGCCACTCCCTGCCTCCAGCAGCTCTGGTGTCACTCACTGAATGTCACATTCTCCTGACTTTCTTGTAACAACTACAGAAGGAGCAAAAAAAACCACAGAAAAAGGCAGAAACAACAAAGAAACCCCAAACAAATGATTATTTTCCTCACACACTGTAAAACCTTAGCAAATATCAGCTGCAGCTTGTACTTCCAACAGCATTTTCAAGCACTAACTTAATTACATTTCACAACAGCAGTAGGAGATGGTACCAGCATTTAGACTAAGGTAAACTGAAACAAAGGACTGAAAGTCTGCTTACAGTCCCATAACAAGATGATGAATGGGACCAAGAATGAAACCTGAGTGCCCAGCACATCATCATGCTATTTACCAAATGGTATAAAGCACCAGAGTACTCCAGCAGTGAGACGTCTCTCATAAATCTGCCAGGGCACACTGCATGCTAATGAAGGTATATGAAGAACATTTTTCTTTATTTTAGAGGTATTCAGTGTAGGAAAGCTTCAAAAAATAAGAGATCACCCTCTTTAGATAAAATCAGCTTGCCAAATCTATGAGCAAGGCAAAAGCCAGATCTGTCATCTTTGAAACTGGAAGTTCAGAAGATGCAATTCTTAAATCCTCCCCACACTGGTCATTAATCATCAGTAATAACACCCCCTAACCAAAGTAATCCACTTCTGTCACCAAAGATTAAAAGTATTTCTTTATGAAAATTTAATCTCAGCAGAGCTTTCCAGAACTCTGCAATGTGGCAACACCATTTCTGCAAATGCCCACAGCACTGATTACTGCAAAAAACCCTTGATAATACACAGATACTCTCATCTGTTCCCAATCTCTCACCATGGCTTGCACCTCATGTTTGAGAGAAAGAGCATTTTTGCAGGTAAAAAAATAATCAAGTGAGAAATTTAAAGGCTATTTCCAGGAAAATTGTTACGGCTTTAATGGGGTTTAGAATTGAAAATGTGAGATAATACCATAAATTGAACACTGCTGCTCGCAATTCCCTCTGTGGTTACAATCAGAGCTAGCTGTCTGCGCTTTTCTACCCTGGGCTTGCAGAGGTATGTTTTTGGGGTATCTTCCGTCCATCAGCACAGCGCCCTGGAAGCAATTTATACAGATACAAATTGATCAGCAATTGCCTTGAAGAGTAGGGAAGGCAAACCTGAAGCAGAGTAATAAAGAAACAGAGTGGTTTATATTGGAAGAGACCTTAAAGCTCATCCAGTTCCAACCCCCTGCCACAGGCAGGGACACCTTCCACTAGAACAGCTTGCTCCAAGCCCCATCCTGGCCTTGAACACTGCCAGGGATGGGGCTGCCACAGCTTCTCTGGGCACCCTGTGCCAGTGCCTCAGCACCCTCACAGGGAAGAATATGCTTCCATGATACTCCTTCCTCAGCATGCATACACACCCCACACTATTCCCTGTATCCACTAATTGCATTAATGCAGTGAGGACACAAATCCCGGAACACCAAGGCTGAAGGGAGCTTCTGAGAGCAGCTCAGGGCTCTGCCAGCACCAGGCCATGCAAAAATGCCATTATACATACTCAGACCTCCTGCTCCTCCTGGGTAGTTCTTAGGACATTTTCCATGGCAAGATAATCTCACTATTGCTTTTCTTCTAGCTGAGAAAAAGGTGCTGTAAGGTGAAGTGGCTTCCCCAGATAACCTCAAGACAGTGATCCCCCAGACTGCTGTGCTGAAACACGCTGCTTCATCCAGAGAGCAGATGTAAGCGCTGCATTCCCACTGGAATTTATAACCCAAGTGCCAAAGCACGAAACTCTTTTACTCGTGTTACAGCAGCCGTGAGGAGCAGCAGCCACTGAAAGAACAGCACTAAGTGCTCCTCTAACACAAGCACAAAACCCTGCAATTTGCAATTATTGCTCAGTGCCGGTGTGAGACGGGTTTCTCCCACCCCAGAGATGCGCTCAGTTATTGATCAGCTGAACAAGGAGATGAGTCTTCATCACACGCCAGTAAAATGTGAGAACGTGTCCTGCAGGAAAAACTCTGTAAGCAAAACTCTTCATAAGACTGTGAAAACCTGAACAAAAACCAACCCCAGAGCTCTACTGTACCACAGAGTTACAGGCTCATGTTTTACAAATGTGACTATCGATTTTGCTGTCTTTGTTGTCTGGGCTCCCTACTTCACACACACCCCATCCCAAACTGGGAACCTTATCAGAGAGCTTCTCCTCCTGGGGCTTCTTTCAAAGGGCCTCATCACAAGTTCCCACCAGTGCCTTCAGAAAACTTTTGCCTATTATTTTACAGTGAGTGGAAACTTCCCAACTGGCAACTACACCCAGACAGTCCATGCATATTCCTACATGAAAACAGAGACAGTTTCTGAGAGGGAAAACAAGAAAAAATGTCAGGGAGAAAAAAGGCAATAGATCAGTTTCCTTAATGACTTGAAAGCCTTGGAAATCCTGAGCAGAATGCAATAACCTCCATGGACTTTATGCTTTGGATACAGCATTTTCTCCTCTCCTCCCAACCTTTTGCTGCTCCTTTCCCAACTCTCATAGTGCCATCCCAAAGCCAAGCAGGGAAATCAGCGAGGAAAAGCCATCAGAGAGGCAGCCAGGCATTCCACTTACCTGCTCAACGGTAATTACCCTAATTAAAATATTGGTAGAGCTTGTAAATAGAAACAAGTGACTTGCAAAAACAAATCCCTGAACAAATCCTCTCCATTCTCTCTTTCAACTTAATCTTGTAACTGGTAAAAGCATGTGGCTCAGCTGGTGGGAAGGTCCTTTGAAAGGAGCTGGTGCAGCAGTATCCCCCTGTACTGACCAAGCACAGCAATCTGCACAACACTGCCTTGGAAAAGCAACTGCAGCCACACTGGAGAAGGGGGCTACCAACTGCAAACACACCTGAGTTCCTGGGTTAGCAAAGGAACAGGGGAAGAGAAGGTATGAGAGGGCCTAAGAGGTGAGAGGAATCGATTCATGCTTGTGTTCAGAGAAACCAGCCGTCCCCCCAGCAGCTTTGAGTGCTGCCTCACTTCATCTGGCCCCTAGCACAGCCCCACTTCTGGTTGTATTTCAAACACCTCCGTTGCCACCCCCCTCAACAAATTCCCATTGGGAGTTTTTGCCCTGTGAAGCCACAGTGAAATCCACTTGGACAGGACCAGGGTTTTGCACTCAAAGCCTGTCAGAAGCACCTGTCACTATCCGTACTGCTGAGATATTCCTTTCCTTGAGATCCCTTTTACGCTGTGTACCACAGAAACACGAGGCACTGCTTCTGCTCTGCAAAGCTCCGGAACAAACACCACGGAGACTTGGCTGCAAACGTACTGTATACATCATGCCTGAGAGAATTCCTGCACGAGTTTCTCCTCTCTCACGCAAAGGGAGAAGGAGTGGAGGGCTGTCTGCCTCATGGCATCACTCCATCCTCTCTCAAAGCCCGCATGGGTGCTGCCAAACAAGCCAGTGATCCAGGGATGTAAGAGTATTTGGCAAGAGCCTGCATCTGATGCTGCTCGAGCCAGAGAGAGAAAGGAAGGGACTGATGTACTATTAACATAAGGACCCAGAGAGCAGCAGAGACAGCTCTGATTTGTGGTTCCTGGGTAGCTGATGGTTCCAGGACAAAAACCTTTCATCGAGGGAAAAATACATCTCTTCTTCTTTTCAAGGCTCACAGAGGGACGTTTTGTACTGGGAAAACAAGCAAAGACAAGAGGAACAGGAAAATGGTATTTGGTGGAAACTGTCACCAGGCCAAACAAAATGACTGTGTTGTCTGAAGTAGATGAGACACTCTTACAGTACGTATCAATGAAAGAGAAACTTCAACTGCTGGCATCTTTAATAAAGCTGTGCTACTGATGAGAGTAACTACAAAATAATAGGTACGAGAAGCAGAGGGGAAAAAAGGAATCATGGGGCCTCCATCACCCCAAATGTCCAGAACTAAAACCATGGCATTTATCACCAGCACAGCATCACAGAGGGGCCAGAGAGCGATGATGGATCACTGCTGCAGAGAGCTGCTGAGATATATCCAAACCCACATTTGTCAGGACTTGTACGGACACAGGGACAAGGATCTGTGTGGAGATGTAATGTGATGCACCAGCATCTGGCTGGCACACAAACAAGGAGTGCTTTCATCCCTATGGGCAGGCCTGGAATCACTGCTGTCTGTTTTGAACATTTCTCATTGCTCACAAAGACAAGGGGGCTATAGGGAAGGAGAGAGCCCTTGCTCTCTGCTGCTTCCCCAAAACAGTACCTGCGCTCAGACGCTGTCCTGAAACAAAACCTCCAGGAGCCAAACTAACTCCAAACCTCCACAGCACTGCTGACACGCTGCAGAAATGGGCTATCCTTCTGCAAGTGACTCCAGGGATCAGTCAGGAGGAGGGGAGTGGATATGCTGTGATTTAGAAAGGTAACTACATGCAAAATATTATCTTTAGGGCCAATTTCCCCTGGAGTTTCCTAGTTTCTGCCTTGGAGACATAGGCCATGGAGTTAAGAACTTGCTCCATGCCATTTTGTCTCCCAGTCTGTCTTTTTTTACACTAAGACCTGTTGGGACAGCAGCCAGGGCAGTGGAGAGAGCAAAAGACACGAAGAGCATTTCTGTGTATGAGCAGAAAAAACATCAGTAGTCACTTCAAACAGACCCGCATTTGCTGGCATCTGTTACCACCGTGAGCGGACAGTTTGAGCAATATCCTCTCTGAACTATCAAACAGTTGGTAGGATGAAAAAAGCTTTCAGACTACTTCACATATGAGAAGCATGCCCTTGAAAGAAGCCGATTTCTGCTCATAAAAACACTCCACTGAAGCAGGAGGTGGCAGGAGCTTTATAGTGAGCCACAGCAGCACAGCTCTGACACACTCCTACTGCCACAGAGGGACCAGCCATGCTCTGCCTAGCCCCCAGCGAGGCTCACTGAGCACCATGGCTGGCCAGCAGCCCCTCTACAAGTGTATGCAGGGAGCCATGCCATGGAAATGAAATTCTGGAACACCAGTATGGCAAGTTAAAGAAGTCAAACTGCAGCGGAGGAGCTTGATTACTGAACAGGGTTTTGTCCTACACATATCTGTGTTCCATTCTCTGCCACGTAAAACTGCAAATGATTATTTAAATACACCAGCCTTTCTCTCATCATATGAGGTATCAGTTACTGACGAAGGATGTGACTGATTTAAGAAAAACCCCAAACACACACCCCTTATCATCTGAAACGCGGTTTGGACGAACGCTGTCATAGAATCATAGAATAGTTAGCGTTGGAAAGGACCCTAAGATCATCCAGTTCCAGCCCCCCTGCCATGGGCAGGGACATCTCACACTAAGCCATGTCACCCAAGGCTCTGTCCAACTTGGTCTTGAACACCACCAGGAATGGAGCATTCACAACTTCCCTGGGCAAACCATTCCAGTGCCTTACCACCTTTAAAGCAAAGAACTTCTTCCTTATATCCAATTTAAGAATTTGCTCTGTGAGGAGCAAACTGGCCTTGTTCCACTGATTTCAAAGCTAGTAATTCTCTATTTCACCAAGGACTGACCCACGGTTCTTTACTTTGCAGGGATGCTCTTCTCAAAGTGGATGAGCATTTGCACAATCAATAAAATGCACACATTCAATTTCTCCCCAAAATGGGGTCAATAACTGAAACACATATGAAGCTAGAAGTCACACCCACAATAACATGGAAAGGATTAAAACACTGTTGTCCTGTATCATTTTCCTTTTCATAACACAGCCAAGTGCCTAACCTTCAGAGACCAATGTGGCAAGAAATAAATAAAGATGCCAAAGCCAAAAGGCCGGCTGAGATTTTGACTTTATAAATTCCCAGTATCAATGCCTTTGAGCACAAGTCCAGGTGTTACAAGAAATGAGTTTCATACCAACCATTACAGAAGCTTTCTTTGTACTTTAATCTCTACACTGAGTAGGAATAAAGTACTGCATTAAAATGAGAAGTTACAACTTAGGACTGTTAGAAAATAGGAATCCGTAACAAAATGCCTGCGACAGCGAGTTCATTCACAGCATCCATCATGGTTTGCACAGTCACACAGACATGTTGGTTCCTAAAGCACAAAACAAGATGGACTTTCCTCTAGATTTTCCATTTTTCCATTGCAGTGTGTTGTGAAATGCAAATCTATAATTCTTCCCAGAAATAGACCCTCTTGAACCAAAAAGGAGATGTTTCTGCAAGCTACCACACTGACACACCACAGCAACATTACTGTGTTTGCCAGCAGACTTAGTTAAGGTGCTAAACCTACAAATTGATCACTTTAGATTAATACCAACACATCCCACATTTGAAATGCTACCCTTTTTTTCTGTGTTATTAAAAGACTGTTTGTTCACAGCATAAAAATGTGTCTGAAGTTATTTCACCTAAAACATCACTTGGGTGTTACAAGTTGCTTGTCTCTTCTTAGAGCACCACCTGCTTCTGTTTCACACGGATTCAAAGGATATGGGAACCACAGGCCATGTCTGAGATATCAGGCAGAATGAACTGTAAACCTGGTTGTATTTGTCACAAAACCACATTATCTACTGCTGTAGCCACTGCCTTTGTCTTCATAGTTCTTATTATTTGCCCATATATAATGGAACACTAAATATACACATATTCTGCTAGGCTTGCATCCTGGTGTGAGCATAATTAAACTGACAAAGTACAGCACAAGATGGTCACAAGAGTACTAAAGGAATAACTAATTATTTTAAACCATTCTTCCGATGGAGAGCCCTGACCCATTCATAAATTTATTGCTAATTATTCTGTTGGAACTTATGCTTTCCATAAATATCCATTTCTATGCGTGCCAGGGGATAGAATCATAGAATCCTAGAATAGTTAGGGTTGGAAAGGATCCTAAGATCATCTAGTTCCAACCCCCCTGCCATGGGCAGGGACACCTCACACTAAACCATGCCACCCAAGGCTCTATCC
>WYDI02003445.1:0-53873 GCA_009867235.2 Psittacus erithacus
AGAAGTTCTTTACTGTAAGAGTGGTGAGGCACTGGAATGGGTTGCCCAGGGAAGTTGTGAATGCTCCATCCCTGGCGATGTTCAAGGCCAGGTTGGGCAGAGCCTTGGGTGGCATGGTTTAGTGTGAGGTGTCCCTGCCCACGGCAGGGGGGTTGGAACTGGATGAGCTTAAGGTCCTTTCCAGCCCTAACTATTCTATGATTCTATAATTCTATAGATAAAGCGTTAGATGCCTCTAATGATAGATAAGGTGGTTGATGTCTCCAACGGTAAAGTGGTAGATGCCTCTAATGATAGTAATAGATGCCTCTTATGATAGTGATGGACAGCTGTTACGAAAGATAAAGCAATAGATACCTGTTACGAAAGACAAAGCGATGGATACCTGTATGATAGATAAAGCAATAGATGCCTCTTATGATAAAGTGATGCCTCTGATGATAAGGCGATAGTTGTCTCTAATGATAAAGAGATAAATGCCTATAATGGTAGATATAGGCTATCATTATGAGGCTATAGATTTCTCAATGATGCATAAAGCAGTAGATGCCTCTTAGGATTGATAAAGTAATAGATGGCTGTTAGGACTGACAAAGTGATAGATGCCTCCATAATTGATAAAGTGATAAGATGCCTCTGTGATAGACTAAGTGATAGATACCTCTATGATAGATGAAGTGATCAGTGCCTCTTGATGAAGTGATAGATACCTTTTGTGATTGATGAATAGATGCCTCTAATGATAGGTAAAGTGATAGATGCCTCTGATGATAAATTGATAGATGTCTCTATGATAGATAATGTGATAGATGCCACTTACGATAAACTGATGCCTCTAATGATAGATGTGGTGATAGATGCCTCTAATTATAGATAAGGATTGGTAAAGATAGATGCCTATAATGATAGATAAGGCAATAGATGCCTCAGTGATATATAAAGCGGTAGATAACCTCTTATGATAGTGGTAGATGCCTCCATAATAGATAAAGTGATAAGATGGCTCTATGATGGGTAAGTGATAGACGCCTCTATGATGGATAAAGTGACAAATGCCTCTATGATAGATAATGTGTTAGATAGCTCTATGATAGATAATGTAATAGATGTCTCTACAACGCATAGAATTGATAAAGTGATAAATGGCTCTTATGATAAACTAATGCCTCTAATGATAGATAAGGTGATTGATGCCTCTACTGATAGTGATAAATGCCTCTTAGAGTTGATAAAGTCATAGATGTCTCTTAGGATTGATAATCAATAGATGCCTTTTACGATAAAGTGATGCCTCTAATGATAGATAAGGCGATAGATGTCTCTAGTGATAGACAAGGTGATAAATGCCTCAGTGATAAAGCGGTAGATGCCTCTTAAGATAGTGATAGATGTCTCTTAGGGTTGATAAAGTCATAGATGCCTCCATAATAGATAAAGTGATAAGATGCCTCTATGATGGACAAGTAATAGATGTCTCTTAGGGTTGATAAAGTCATAGATGCCTCCATAATAGATAAAGTGATAAGATGCCTCTATGATGGACAAGTAATAGATGCCTCTATGATAAAGTGATAGATGCCTCTATATAGATGAAGTGGTAGATGTCTCATGACAGATAAAGTGATAGATGACTCTTATGATTAACTAATGCCTCTAATGATAGATAAGGTGATTGATGTCTCTACTGATAATGATAAATGCCTCTTAGAATTGATAAAGTGATAGATGGCTCTTAGGATTGATAATCGATAGAGGCCTCTTATGATAAAGCAATGTCTCTTATGATACATAAGGTGATAGATGCCTCAAAGATAAAGAGGTAGATGTGTCTTAAGACAGTGATAGATGCTGCTTAAGATTGATAAATTGATAGATGGCTCTTAGGATTGATAAAGTGATAGGTGCCTCCTTGATGGATAAAGTGATAGAAGCCTCTAACAATAGATGAAGCGATAGATGCCTCTAATGTTAGATAAGGCAATAGATGCCTCTTATGATCATGCTAGATGGCTCTTAGGATTGGTAAAGTGATAGGTACCTGTTATGATAAAGTGATAAGCTTTTTTTATGATAGATAAAGTGATGGGCATCTGTATGATAGATAAAGGATAGCCTGTTAGGATGGATAAAGGGGTAGACACCTTTTATGATCGTTAAAATGATAGACACCTGTTTTGATAGAGGAAGTGATTGATGCCTCTAACTACAGATAAGGCGATGATGCGTCTTGCGATAGATAAGGCGACAGATGCCTTATGATAAAGTGATGGGCAACTTTTATGATAGTGATAGACCCCTCATGATAAAGCGATAAATGCCTGTTACGATAGATGAAGCTGATAGATGGCTGTTAGGATTGATAAAGTGATAGATGCCTTTTATGATAGCCATAGATGCCTCTTATGATAGAAGAAGTGATGAACACCTTTTACGGTGAAGTGATGGGTGCCTCTTTAGGATGGTGAAGTGGTGGGCACCTCTTATGATAAAAGTGATAGATGTCTTTTACAATAGTTAAAGTGATTTACAATAGTTAAAGTGATCTATACCTCTTGCAATAAAGGAAGTGACAGACACCTGTTACGATAAAGTGATGGAGGCCTGTTACGATAAAGTGATGGACACCTTTTACAATAAAGTGATAGATGCCTTTTAGGATAGATAAAGTGATAGATGCCTCTTAGGAATGATAAAGTGATAGATGCCTCTTGTGATATGTACCTTTTGCTATAGAGGAAATAATAGATAGCTGTTATGATAAAGTGACAGAATTTATTCTGTAGCTTTTAGTGTCCTTGATTTGCAGGATCTTTAGTAGAATTCACATCCCCAGGCCCAAAACCTAGGTTGCTTTTAGCATTTAGGAAGAGTCGTTCTAAGAGATGGAAAGTAAAACGTGTTCATCCAAAAAGTAAGTGCAAGTGTAGTATCTTGTTAAGTCCCAAGCCACAAAATTTTAGAGCTTTAGTTGTCTACAACTAAGACAACACAGTTTTATTCCTCCATTGAAATGTATTTATTATAACTATTTTTGTAATAAATAATTTATAGACATGTTGTTGGGTTTTGACCTAACATCTGTTAACACTAAGTCTAGATGATGTCTTTATGTAATTTTTGATACAGCAAAAGGAAGGCAACTTATATACAGAAGATTAATGATGAGCTGTTTTTCACACTACTGAGAATCTTACGTATTTTAAATTAAGCTAACTGCTCTGAGATACCATGTGTTCTTGTTATACACTTAAATCATAAAATGATTACAGTTGAAAAGGACCTTAAGGTCATCTAGCCATGGGCAGGGGCCCCTTGCACTAGACCGTGTCACCCAAGGCTCTGTCCAGCCTGGCCTTCAACACCGCCAGGGATGGAGCATTTATCTCTTCTTTGGAAAGCTGTTCCAGTGCCTCACCACTCTCATGGTAAAGAGCTTCTTCCTTATATCTAACCTGAATCTCCTCTGTGTAAGCTTTAACCCATTACCCCTTGTCCTATCGCTACAGTCCCTGATGAAGAGTCCCTTTCCAGCATCTTTCTAGGCCCCTTTCAGATACTGGAAGGTTGCTATGAGGTCTCCACACAGCTTCTCTTCTTCAGGCTGAACAGCTCCAATTTTCTAAGCCTGTCTTTATGACTGGAAGTCTGTTGACATGTTCATGTAACTTGCAACCAGTATTCAGATTTATGTTTGGGGAGTAGGGATAAGTAAAATATGAAAACTGGGACACAGTTTCTGTCTTAGTGCTGTAGAGGATTAATTGCAATTTTCTCCGAAGTTCCAGGACCTTCTGCTGCACTGACAACAATGCAGCTGTTCTCCAAGCAGAACCCTTCAAGACAGGAAGTCACTAAACTCCAGCAGCAAATAAGAGCAAATGGCTCAGGCTTGACATCACTGAAGCGTGAAATCTCAGAGCTTCGCATCAAGGTGCAAGAGCAACAGAAACAACTCCAAGATCAAGATCAGAAACTGCTTGAGCAAACCCAAATCATAGGTGAACAGAATGCCCGATTGGCTGAGCTCGAACGCAAGCTGCGAGACGTGACGGAGAGCACAGTAGGAAATTCTTCAGGCTCTGGCTCAAATGAACAATCTCCTAGAAAACGGAGGAAGACGGTTGAATCCACAGACTGTCCTAGGAAATCTAAACGCCTTCGAAACAGAAAATAACTTGGGAGTAAATGACACTTTCAGGAGGATACACTTATCTTTAGTAGCCCAAGCAGGTCTGCTTGTTTGTGACTAGCTTCATGGTGTCACTTAGGCTGCTGGTTCTTCAAAACACCACTTAGACTTGAACAGTAATTTTCTTTCATTGAGACTTTTCCCCCGCTTTCTGTATGGGTGGGCCTAATGCACAAAATCTTTCAGATTTGCAACAGTTACATACTAACCAGACCTGCTCTGTTATGTTTTGAAAGGTTAACCTTTTTTTTTGTGCCGATGTGTTTAAAGTAAACTTATTTGTGTTTATGCATATGTTCAAATAAAAACCTTAAATAAATTCAGTCTTAACTTTTTAAAAGTTAAGCATAAAAACAAATGTCCTGTTCACTTGAAGCAAAGATCCATTTGTAAAATCTTGGTTTAGAGAACTTGAATTTTTTTTGTTAAAAGTGACCTTGTCTGGAATGTCTGAAAAGTAGTTAATACTTTGGGGGGTGGTCTCTGTAACAAGTAACACTGACTTCTTAAGCTACAGTATTGGCTATATATTTTTGTAAACTTAAAAGGGCCTCTGGTCTTCACATGCACACCCCCTGGATGTTGGTCATGGGAGCCATATTTCACATTTGCATGGATATATGCATGTGCAGCTTAGTCAGCCTACCAAAAGTACTTGCCTGAAGTTGTTCTGAACTCTGGGAGAGAGCAGAGACCTATAAAGCAATTTCTTTGTTCCTCAGCCGTAGCTTCGCATCTGCTTTCTGGCGATGACGTGGTCTCACACAGGTGAGTTTGAACCCAGGTGCTCTCCCTCTCTCACTGCCTGTAAATCACAGGTACAGTTAGCCAAAGCTGGAGAACTGAGATCACTTGATTCACAGGCCAACATTTAATCAGTATCAAATTGTCCTCGCAATACCCAAGCTCAGGGGGGCATGTTTGAATGAAATTCTGTATTATGGAAAAACTTCAACTATTTTGTGTGTATGTGTTCAGGATGGGGTGGAAATTTCTCTGTAACACTGATGACAGTGTTCTATGGTTTCCTTGCCCTAAAAGGTAAATCACTTCAAACAAAGCTTTAATTTCTTTTGCACTTCTCTTTTGAGCCTGTAACTGGAAAAGCATGTCTTGCACTGTTCAGTCTCTGATCACCTTAACAACCTCAGAGTTGAGTACAGTGTTTTTTTTCCATTTGTATATTTTTGGAACTTTATACAAGCACCATTGTCCTTGGTTTTGTTTTAATGTACTAAACTATGTAGCTTTATCATTTGACTTACGGGGGTTTTTTTAATCAGCTGCTGCTTTGTGTTTAGGTGGCACTGAATTCAAATTGGTGCGGCACTGAAAATGCAAATACTTCATTTGGAGCAGAATCTTGCTGTTATTACCATGGGTTAAAGTGCAAGTTTCTCATATGTTTTGTATGGCTGTCAGCATCACGTAGTGGTTGCATTTAAATCAGTGAACAAAGCAGAAATTGTCTGGTCAAATGTTACACAATTGTGGGGGAAGTGACCTTTTCCTAAAACTTCAGCTACAAGTTTTACTTAGCTCATATCAGAAGTAACATTGCAAATGCCTAATATTTAGCAGACATTTACTTTTCAAATAAACTTGTTGGGTAGTTTGTGTCCTTTAAAAAAAAAAACCAAACAAACAAACAACATACTGCTTAAGAGAAGCATCCAGGAAGTGATACAAAGTTATCTGAGGGAAAGGTTAAGCTGTTAAAGGTGTAAATTGGTTTTTTACTGTTATGGGCCTCTTTAAGGCAGATACTTGCTGTTCAGTTTGAAAGTGTATACTTTGTCTTTTAGAAAATAATCCTGACTCAAAAGGTTCAGAATGACAGCTGTAACTGCTGTCCATCATTTGATACAAATTCATTTAATGGGCATTCATGGTGATAAATTGATGTAATCTTAACTACCCAATATTTGTAGTTAAATAGGAATTGCATATACTGAAAAGGTTAATTTATATATCTCAGTATCTTTCACTTCGGTTTCTTTATTCTAGAAGGTGCAAACAGTTCCCTGCCTTCCCCCTCCGCCCCCCACACAAATAGTTTCAGGTTATTCATATTAATATATTTGTGAATCTGTGTGTAAGCAACGTGTAAACTGAGCTGGAAAGAACAACAACAGCCTATTGTTACATGAAACATTCTCTGTGAATTGGTGCCAAGTTGGAACCTTCAACTAAAAGAAGTATCACATGCTGCAAGTTTGCAGGTGTATCCTGATGCTCTGTGTGCTACCAAATGTAGTAAAATTGAATGAGCCTGATGAAACTTAAGTGGCAGAGGGGGATCATTACAAGCTATCTCCAAGAAATGCCACAGCAAAGGTATGCTGTTATTTTGTTTTCACTCCTGGGGAGGGAGCGAGATGACTCTCAGACTGGTATATACACTAGTGGTATAGATAGAATATGGAAAACAAACAATAGTAGAGGAATAACTGGAACATTAATTTCTGACCCCTTATTGACCCTTATTAAATATAAATGGGTGCGTTTTGTAGTGTATGAACAAGCTGATAAATAGCCTGAAGTAAAATTAAATCATTTCTGACTATAAATTTGTATGCAGGTTTACATGAATTGGTATATCAGCCTCAAAAAGTACAGTGTTAGTAGCAATTAGTGATCACAGAATCTGTTCAAGGTAGAACCTCAAATTAGTGAGACTAAGATGTAATTTGCAAGTTAACATAAAAAATTTTATTTGCAGTGTCTTCAGTTTTAGTGCTTGTAGCAAGGGCTGAAACAGTACAGCTCAGGGTTGACAGGGAAAGCCAAGTGTCTTCTACAGCTGTTTATTAAAATAGCTTAAAACTCCTGAGGCTTTCCTGGGTTTTTTGAGCTTTTTTTTGTTCTTAAACAGCAGCTTGCTTTGTAACAGCTCTTTGTTTCATGGTAGGGTCTTTAGTTCCTGATACTCAGCACGTTAATCACAGAAGTTCATTAATGTTACAAGAATGTCTCCACATAATTTCTTAATGTAAAAGGTAAGACTATTAAACAGAAGCTTTGTTGCTGTTCCTAAGATCTTCTAACAGTTAATTATGGGAACTGCTAAGATCACCTAAGGAATTTTCTGCATCAAGAGCCTCTTGAAAATAGAGTGATGTAAGAAGTAGTTAAATGTGTCTTTAGATAAGCAAAGATAACCTGATTTCCTAATGTTCCTGATGGTAACTGGCAAAATGCAGTAATAGTTTGTTACTTCATTCATAGGTAAATTCAGTTTGGAGTATCATATTGCAACACATCTGCTAGTTGTGAACTGTTCTGATACCCTGTAGTTGCATTCCTGTGTTGCTTTGCACTGTTCTTGGACCAGCTCACTTGTCCATGTGCTCTCCATTCTTGCAGTTGTACTTGCTGGATCTGACTTTCCTGGATGGATGGGGATGCACTGCCAGCTGTGGCTTATGTGTAACTGAGCACTCCAGGATTTTTGTCCTAGCTTTGTGCCAGCTGAATACATGCTAGGTCCTGGGTACCTTTGTCTTTGGAAGGGAAAGTTCCATACAAAACCTGTTGTCTTGCTGAAGACGTAATCTGGATTTGTTACATGGAATGCTTAAACCAGAAAGGCTCAGTGATTAACAAAAACACTGCACTCCAGGACACTTAGGCAATTACATTTTCCAAAACTTTATTATTTTTCTTACTTGTCTAAGCCTTGTTTGGCTGCAATGGAATGTTTGTAAATCTGGAATCTATTTAATTACCCTACTGAAACTTGTGACCATTTACAAACCTATATGCATTTCCAGCGCTGTAAACCTGCTGCTGCGTACTGAACTCTTGATACCCTTGTCTTTTTCCTTGAGTGCTTCTGTCAATAGCTATGACCTTTCTTAGCAGCAGCCACGTTTTGTTCTGTCTGCAGGAACCTTCACATGGTTGAAAAGGTCTTTAGTGTAGTGCTAATATTTGAACTACAACAAGAAGGGAACATTTTGAGGAACGTTTGAGGAACAAGGGAGACTTGTTTTTCAACCAGTCCATCAGACACATAGCGTCCAAAGCTGGAGCTGGGAATTGAACTTTCCATTCCAGTGTAGCTCATTTTTGACATTGAGTGAAACCCATGTGATCCTGGCAATTTTGCAAACAGCTTCTACTCTGGTAACTCAAATGCACTTCCTGGTTTATTGTGGAGCGGTCACCGAGCAAGAAGTAAAACTCAAAAAGGACAAAATGCCTTGATGAAATGGAAATATCAGTTTTCCTGCGTATGCTGCACCACTTATCACATGTGACTACGGTGGGAAAAGCTGTGAAAAAACTTCTTCATCTTTCTTCCACTCTCCCCATTTTCACTTCTAATTCACATCCTAATATGCAGATTAAAAATGTGTGTAACCAAAAATATTTGCTAAGCTATTTTGTCTTATAGATCCTGTGCTTTGTCCATTATTTTAGGTTGTAAACATTTTCAAGTAGGAATTACATTTCCACTGCATTTTCAGCATTGCACATGGGGTAATATTTGTGGTCTTTTTTACTCATTATTACTAATAAATTTCAAGCGATGCATCATGAACCTTGAGATATTCATATTACATTCATACAGCAGGTATAATTTACTTTGTGGCAACTTCCTCTGTTACTTTTATCAGTTATTATTGATTTAGCATACCTTATCTATCATAGTTATCTCCTTATCTAGTGTAAGAGGCATCTATCACTTTTACTAATGTAAATGGTGTCTATCCCTTTATCCATCATAAGAGGCATCTATACCTTTATCACATAGGTATCCATCACTATCATAAAGGATGTCTATCGCTTTATCAATCCTAAGAGGCATCTAGTCCTTTATCATAAAAGGCATCTACTGCTTTATCTATCATTACAGTGGAATTAAGGACAAGTAAAATTCCAAGCAAGTACTCATTCTAACTTCTACATAAAGTAGTCTTTGTAACTGAACTGCCCACAGTCAGTATTTTATGCAAAATAGGGGCAGGGACAGATTAAATGGAGTTTAGTTCTCACAGAGAACTTTGTCAAAGCTCTTAAAATATCTTACCACAAAAAGTGAAGAAAATGGAGACCTACCTCGGCCCTGGTGTTTTGGAGTTGCAGCTGAGGATGTATCTTCAGGCAGCTTATAGAAGTTTAGACTTTGGCCAAATGACAGCCGGTCCTTTCAACCACACACCCTTCTCACCTAGGGACAACAAAAAGTGCTTTTTGAAGAGCAACTGGAAGATGCAGTTTCTGTTTCCAGCCTCAATAAAGCAACTCGCATGAGTCTGCTCGACAGTTTGCGGTGGCTTCTGGGCAGGCTGTCACCACCGAGGGGGAAGAAATCCCACCGGCGGCCAGACCTGCATGAACACCGTTCAGGACAGGAGGCAGCATACGGCGGGGTAAGGGGTGTGTGAACACGAAGCTGGCTCGTCCTCCCTACCACGGCGAAACATGAAGGAGCTCCGGGTTTCCACAGTGCCGGGGCGCAGGAGGGCTCCCGGAGGCAGGGCCAGCGTTACAAGCCCTCCTTGCGTATCAGTGATTCATGAGGTTATTCGCCGCATTTCATATTCATATTTCATATTCATGAGTTATTAACCGCACTGCTGATTTGAGGGGCCGGCTGCCTCCCCGCTCTCCGGTCCTCTGAGGCGGCAGCGCGTCACGGTCCCTCCAGCCCACACCCGGCCCCTCGGCCAAGGACGTCTCCAGCGGGAAGGTCGGGGAGCCGCAGCCCGCTCGGGCGGCCGCAGGACGGATCCATGCGGACCTTTTCCGTAACGAGGGGGACACACACAACCGCCCTTCGGCGGGGGCTGGCAAGGAGGAGCGCCCGGCCCCTCAGGCGATGGCTTCGCATCGCGCCTCGCCCCGCCCGGCCAGGCCCGTCCCGGGCAGGGGCGGGGCCTGTCAGTCCTGACAGCCGGCAGCTAGCCAATGGGAAGCGAGGCCGGGGTGGTGGGCGGGACTCCCGCTGAGCCGCCTCCGCGGAGCTATAAAGCGCGGAGTCGGGAGGGTGGGTGTCGCGGTTTGGGCGCTGTGGAGGGCATCTGGGTGAGCGGAGGCCAGCGGGCTTGGGTCTCCGCGCTGCCGAGATGGGCAACACCGTCGCCAGAGAGGACTTCGAGTGGGTCTACACGGACCAGCCTCATGCAGACCGCCGCAAGGAGATCCTGGGTGAGGAGGAGAGCTGGCGGCGGTGCTGCCGCTTCTTGCCGCTGGCTGCGTGGCGGGGCGCGGGGGACACCCCACAAAATGGCTGCCAGGCGCCCACGCTGGGGGGCGCCGTGCGGAGGGCCCCGTCCTTCGCCGCTGGCCGTTAGAAGAGCTTGGAGCGTGGGGACTGGCGAGCGCCGAGGAGTGCGGCCGGGGCCAGAGCCGGCCGGGGCAGAGGGGAGCGGCGCCGGCCGCGCAGATGGAGGCGGGAGCCGCCACCTTGGCGGCGGGGGAGGGGAAGGAGAAGGAGGCGGGGGGCGGCTCGCGGAGACAGCGCCCGAGCCCCAGACGTAGGGTGGGCGGCCCGGGCTTCCATTTCGAGCTGCGAAGTGGAAGCTGCGTTGCGGATGGTGCGGTTCCCCTCGCTCCCTGCGGGGCTGCGGGCCGCTCCCCGCCCGCTGCCGGAGCCGCCCGCTTCCGCGGAACTCTTCGTGCGGTAGGAAGCGAGCTGAATAATTGATAACGTGTCTGCTGGTCGGCATAAATAGCTCGTGTGCAAGGCATACAGGTCGCCGCAGCACCCAGGAGTGGTGGTGAATAACGGCGTTTTCAAGCGAGATGCCCAAAATCAGCCCTTCTGAATTGCTGGTGGGTTGTCAGTTCAAAGCTATTCCCTTCTGGGTAGCCTGAGGTGATACTGATGCTTGTCATCTACGTGTCTAGTTTCTGAGCAACAGAAAAACGCTAAAATGATTAATTTGAAAGGATTCATTATTGCAATAAATGTCACAAGTGGAAAGCTGGTGGGTTTTCATTATGTTTGCAGACAGCCCTAACTGGGAAGAAGGGAAGGAATGGCTATATCTGCTTTTGTAATCTAATTGGGGTAGCTGGTTGTGAGGAATGCTTCTAAATAACTGGTTTTGGTTTTTTTTTCACTGAATTCTTCCTATCTAGCGAAGCATCCAGAGATTAAAGCGTTGATGAAGCCAGACTACAACTTGATCTGGGTGGTAGTGCTGATGGTTCTTGCGCAGTTGACTGCATTTTACCTAGTTAAAGACTTGGACTGGAAATGGGTAATCTTCTGGGCATACGTTTTTGGAAGCTGTATTAGCCACTCCATGACTCTGGCAATTCATGAGATCTCCCACAACAGTGCCTTTGGCAACAGCAAAGCAATGTGGAATCGATGGTTTGGGATATTTGCCAACCTCCCTCTTGGTCTCCCATACTCCATATCCTTTAAGAGATACCACATGGATCATCATCGTTATTTAGGAGGTGATGGAATTGATGTGGACATTCCTACTAACTTTGAAGGCTGGTTTTTCTGCACCCGTTTTAGGAAGTTCATATGGATTGTTCTTCAGCCATTTTTCTATGCGATTAGACCTCTCTGCATCAATCCCAAACCTATTACTCGACTTGAAATAATTAATTTGTTGGCTCAACTATCCTTTGATGTTGTGATATATTATTTATGGGGAGTTAAATCCACATTTTACATGCTTGCTGGTTCAGTACTTGGACTTGGGTTGCATCCAATTTCAGGACACTTCATAGCTGAACATTACATGTTTTTAAAAGGACATGAGACTTACTCCTACTATGGGCCACTTAACTTGCTCACTTTTAATGTTGGCTATCACAATGAACATCATGACTTCCCTAATATTCCTGGCAAGAGCCTTCCACTGGTAAGTTTACTTATGAGGTTATTGCTTTTGCTCAAAATAAGCCCTACTTTAACTTGAAAATTGGGTGGAACACTGATAGAAGCATGGAAGTTGGGAGATAAAAACCCCGAACAAGAACAAAGAACTGTTTTCAAGTTGAATGATGAAGGGGGTAATTTATAATTTCAGTGGTCTCCTAACCACAGCCTCTCCTGTGAAAGTAGAGGGAAGGAAATGTATGTCTTAAGTTGTGCACTTAATTGAGTATTCTTTAATCACAACCAGCCTTCTGATTTCTTCAGAAACTAGTTAACAAGTTGCAAATAACTTCAGATTTGTTGTCATTGAAATGTGAAGGACAGTGTTCTTATGCATGGTTATCCTTCAGTCTCTTCTATCACTGTCTTTCTCTAATGAGGGAAAGAGAGGGTTTGAGGTACTGCTGATGCTTGTAGTACTGTGACATATGTTTAATAGCTTTCTAGTTTGGAGCAGCTCAGTTTCCTCTAGTGAGAGTCTTTGAACCCTAAATAAGTGTTGGGCTTCAAAGCTCTGACTTTGGACCTTCCACATGACAGCAGATGGGAATTTTCAATTTAGTTCCTCTTCAAGTCATTGC
Organism: Psittacus erithacus; assembly: GCA_009867235.2. NCBI lineage: Eukaryota > Metazoa > Chordata > Aves > Psittaciformes > Psittacidae > Psittacus > Psittacus erithacus. The sequence continues at coordinate 12,623 of WYDI02003445.1, forward strand.
TGGCTTTTAAGCAGGAGCTTAATTGTTGTTGTATATGTGTCCCCTAATTGGAGTATTCGAACACAGGCTTCCAGGGTTCAGCCTAAAACTCATCTTCAGTCAAAAGTTGTTTATCAGTGGAAAGTGTCTTTAATCAGACATTAAATTTGCAGTTTAACAGCAGCTGTGGTTTTGGTCTTGTAGCTTTGTTACTGTACTTGATAGTAAGACCCTGTAAGCTTGTGCCTTTGAAGTATAAGGTTGATTGTTGTTTCTGTTGTCAGTGGTGGACCTGTAGGTGAAATAACTACTCCAGCGCTACTTTAGCAGGGCAGTTAAATTCTATAACTCCTTTGTTGAGACTTTTCTGTGTGTTTTGTTGATTTTGAAAAAGACAGATGATTGCTCTTATCCATAGATTTTATCTTTCAAATGCAGCCAAAGCTGCTTTAACTCACCTTGATACAGAGATCTGTGCTGGTGAACCAGCATTTCACTTCTTGGACCAGTACTTAAGTTGTAAGTAGGGAATGAATTTTTTTCCAGGTACTTAACTGCAGAGGTAAGTACCCAGCTCTGCTGTAGGACTCTTAATCCACAGCTCTGATAAAAGCACAAAGCTGCCTTTTAGAAGAGCATAGTTAATTTGATTGGACTGGACTCTGCTATGCTGTGTGCTGAAGATCACTGAAGTAACTGAACACATGATTCCAGCTGGGGTATTGGGTATAATTACAGTCAAATAAAAGTATACTGGCTAGATGCACTGTGATCACACTATGGGTGTGATGATGGATCAAAAAAAATCTTCAAAGCAGGCATGCAGGTATCTTGGGTTAGTTTGTGGCTTATACAGATTGATATTTTTCTTCTTTCTAAAGCTATGGAATTTAGTGAAAAATCAGGTTTGTTTTGTTCAGGTTTTTAAGTCTTTCGGTGGTTGGCCTTAGATATCAGTAGGGATATCTAACTGAAGCTCCATCTCTCTTAGATTATAACAGTGGTCTAGGTAGCATGTACATCTGATAAAAAAGTCGTTGGAGGTGGTTTATATTTGTTCTTTGATGTCTGTCTGCAGAAACAGGATGTACCTCAGAAATAAGATGCTTTTTTTTCCCCTTGTGTGCTATGATTTGAAGCTACATGTAAAAATAGCTGCGTTTCAACATCTCTTCCTAGAACATAAAGCGTCTTTTTTGGTGATAACTCATGAGTCAGCACTGAACTGAATCACCCACTTCCACTGCAACCAAAGTACTTTTGTGAGCTACATCATTCTGTAGGTAGCACAGTGAATATTCTTAAGTGCTAGCAGCTTGTTCTAGTTAGCTTCCATAGAAAAGTTTCACATGATGTTTACTTAACAACCAGGGAGTAGCTTTTTCCTTCCAAGAAACTTTCATATTGTGGTACTAGTAGCCTTCCTTATAGACTCTTAACAGCTAAAATGAGACTTTTAGTGCTCTGTATTAATTTACACATTGAGGATTTTAAAGTTTCATTATTAGTGGTAATACAAATAGTAAATAAACCTTGTATTTCTTCTTTAGGTGAAGAAAATAGCAGCTGAATACTATGACAACCTGCCACAATATAACTCTTGGGTAAAAGTACTATATGATTTCGTGATGGATGACACAATCAGCCCATATTCACGTATGAAAAGGCAGTTAAAGGGTGAAGTGAAGCAAGATTAAACTTCTGGCAACCAAAAAAAGACTTTGAAGTGTCTGCTTGCTTTAAAGTGGCTGGTATAAGGTCTCTTGCTAAAGCTGTTCACCAGTGTCCTGAATTAAGATTTACAGCAACACAGCAATGCATCCTTAAGGATTTTGTAGCAGGCTCCTACCAGCTATAACATTCCTCACAGTCCTCAGATTTGTTGGTTTAATGTGTCTATGTTTGCCTAAAGATCAGTGTTATATACATAATGCTAAATCACTTTGTTACAGGATTTACTTTGGCAGGTGTTAAATCTATGTAAAATACCTGCCTACCTCTTAAAAAATACTGAGTTTTCAATGTAGTACACTGCCCACAAAATGCTGTTTAGATGACTGTAGTGTTCAAATGCTGTACTTACCTATTAATTCTACCCTAACATAATTTGTTAATGTAAACCTTCTGTTGAACCTGTTTCCTAACTTATGGGTGGATGAACTAAATTTGCACAGAAATGTTATGCCTTTTTCTGTTTAAATATGTAACATGTCAGTTGAAGCACTGCTTTAAAGTTCTGTGTTTTCTAAGGAGCAATCTGTCAGAACAAACCTGGTATCTTCAAGATGGTTTGTGTGGCTTCCTTGTGAAAAGGTGGGGAATTAAAGGGTATTACCAACTTTGTGGGTCTCCACCTCCTGTTCAAGCTGCTTGTGCTGGCATATAGCTTGAGCAGCCAGCATTTAGAGTTGTGTTGTTTAAGCCATTAGGTAGCTTAATGTAACTGATAAGGTTTTTCCTTTTTCATAATGGAGACAGTCTTGTTACAGTTTGGGGTTTTTTTGTTTGTTGGGCTTTTTTTTTTTTTCCCAAAGAAAAAAGGTTTAGGTGTGCCCTAATTATCTCTGCTATTGCCATGGTTTTAAATGCTCAATCTATAAATTTTTACACTCATTTGGAAATTCAGCTTGTATGGAAAACTGAAGCAATTGAAACAGGTACTGTCTGGCAAACTATTAAGTATATTAGTCATGTTTATACATAAAAAGGTGTTGCTAAATGATCTTTTTTTTTTCTTCCTAAACCTACAGTACCCTACATACACACTTGCCTTTCTTACATACTAAAATGTGATATCACAGGTGGTGATATCAAATTTCCTGCTTAAGAAGTTTTAAAATTGGGAACAGAGAATGCATAGACTTGCTGAACATTGAAGAATCTCTACATACCTCAGAGCAGAGTATTTACCTTCTATCATTTAATGCACTGATGATGGCTTTAAGCAGCCAAAGATGGCTACAAATCACCCTTAAACCTCAAACAGTGACCGTACGGTTCACTTACAAAGATGGAATTTGATGAAGGTGTAAGTCTTAGCTGCTGTCCACACTGGTCTGCTGTAAGTAACTTAATTTTTAGATGCTGCCTTCAACTCATACATTTTGTTTTGGTTTTTTTTTTTGTTTGTTTTGTTTTTTTTGTTTTTGTTTTTTTTTTTTAAGAAGCTGAGAGCCTGACAAGAGTATGTTGGTGCCTCTTAACCCTTGCTTGATTGTGGCAATAGAAATGGTATGCAAGTGTGCCAACCACTTACTGGCAGGATAATGAAGTCACTTTGTAACATGCTAGCTGGCCACCATATTGCTCAGGGTAGAGTGTAATGTCAAAATAGACTTTTATCTAGTATTCTTACATGTAATTAAAAAGCAAATATTAAAGTAATATTGGATGAATTTTTGAGTGGTCCCCTTATACTGAGGAACTTGAGTTTTAGTGAAATTTGGTATTTTTACAGCAGGTGTAAGACCTGTTCTGCTGAGTGGTTGTATAGACAAACTGTAAAGAATCATTGCCTTTCCTTTCTACTCAAGGAAAACTTCAGTTGAACAACTTCAATAGGCTTAAGTTGCAGAACATACATTTGGGGGATTTTTTTATTTTATTTTATTTTTTTTAAAGCCACTTCTGCACAGCTGCTCAATTTAAGGAGCAAAAGGTGGAATTAAATTGCTTCAGTGTTGATGGCTTAACATAGCTGGATGAAGGATATAAAGAATCTCTGGAAAATTTTATGGCTAAAAGCTAAAGTTTTAACAAAATATCAGTTAGGCTTGATGATAAGATACCCAGAGTTTAAAGTCAAATTTTATACTTGGGCTTAGTTACCTACTTTACGTAATCCCTGATGTCCCTTACTATCCTCTCAATAGGTAGCCCAAGTGTGGATTCCTGCTTTTAAACAGGACTGAAGTTTCTCTTGTTTAAAATTGCAGATGTTGCTTTAAGGTGTTCTATGATCTTCCCTTCCAGCTGTGATTATAAAGACACTATTTTCATTGTAAAAGCTGCAGGATAGTAGGGAATTCTCTGCTTGCTGTAATCTTTGAGACATCTGCTACTGGCTACCTATTGGAGAAGATTCACTGGACTAGGTTAATCTCAGCCAGTGAAACTTAAGTTGTGTCTACACCATGGCCTGATTCTTGCAAGCATTGGTGATGACTATTCTTAGGCATACAATTCCTGTATTATACACAAGAGGCTGTGGCATTAACTTGTAGTAGGGATTTTGCCAGAAGCAGATCATCTGAAAGTTAATCTGTATGGCAGCAAAATTTCATCCCTAAAAGTCAGAAGCATTTCTGAACCACTGGTAAAAGGAATTAAGACCAGCCTGACAACCTGACTTGTTGGGTATATTCTAAATGAATAACTAGTTTAGTCCAGTCATAATGTGGCATGTAGTCCAAAGGCATGGCACAAATAAGAATATTTCTTTTGACATACATATGAATAATCTAGTTATTTTTTTAAGGAATTCAGTAACTTTAATGCTATTAGAATGTATCTGGCAGAAACAGGTTAGTATAATGTTTGCAACACTTATCTGAAAGTGGGAGGAACCTTTTGACTAAATGTGTAAAGAACAAATTAAAGCATTAATTTTTATGGTCCTGTGATTAAGAGCCATAACAGTTAAACCAACTGTAATGTTTTAATAGATCTGTTGAGATGGGAATGAGTTAACTTTGGCCTTTCTACATGCTTGTTAGGGTTTGCGCCTTTCTGCGTAAAGCATCTTGCTAGTTTGTCAGTTTGGCATACCTCTCCTTTGTATGAAATCAGCCAGGAGGTGCAACTGTCAAAACAGAGCTGACTTAGGGTCAGCTGTGTTAAACATGTCATCCAAGTATTTTAGCTGCAGTTAAATCGTGCAGAGCTCTGAATCCCCTTCAGGGCTTTCAGGGTAACTTAGTTTTCAGAATAAACTGCCTTGCATGGCTTTTAACACACACACCCCTAATTATTTGAAGCTGCTTAAGTGGAGTAAGTAATGCATCCTGGAATCTCATCATACTAGGCATGAGTTTTCCCACAGGACAGGCGTGGGTATATTCCTCTTTCAAAACAACTCTTGCCTCTGGCATTCTTGTTCTGCTGTTGAACCGGTCTGCTCCATAAGAGTGACAATTAACATGTGTTAAATGGGTGCATCTTTCTGGCTACAGCGCTCCATGCTTTCAGACCCAGGGCAAGACTTCCTGCCTGGAACCAGAGGTGAGCTGAAAAGTAGTTAAGACTTTTAGTTTTTTGTCTCAGAAGTTGTTCTGGTTAAGTCTTTACATGCCAGCAAGCATGTAAATGCACACTTAAAAGTCTACTGATGTTGAGAAATGGATCTGTGCTAGGTATATAGACACTGTTAGGTAATGAGTTCAGTGGTTCAACTTTGCTTCCTCAGCATTTTTTGTTGTATCAGATGAAGCAGTGTGGCAGCAACAGTAGAACTTGAAGCTCATCATTCCTTATTTAATGATGAGGCTCTACAAGCAATAATGTCAATGCTAGAGACTACAGGCTGCCATTCTAACCCTGTTGGACAAACAGGTGAAAAGTTGCTTTCACGTAGTGATCTTGAATGGTCAGTGGTCTAAGACACAGCTTTTGGGAAGGGTACTGCTCTGTAATTGAAAAGACTCAAAAGACTTAAGGCAAAACAAGTTCTACTGTTCTAGCTTGCACACTGCAAAGCACAGGAGCTACTTCTGGGTCTGCTAAGATTGCTTCTGCAAGGTCCTAGGAAAACAATCTGACAAATAGGTGTGTCTGAATCATGGAGCTGTGTCTTTAGTATGGCAACCTGCAACTCCATGTACACAATTATTTTTTCTCTATCAAATCTTCTATTTCACAATCAAGCCTGCAGTGCTATCCAAGACTTTAGTAAGGACAGAGATGTTGAAAAAGTTTCTTATTGAGCCAAGAATGCAGACTGTGTTTCTTCCCTGACAGTTTGCCTGCACTGCCTCTACCCCCTATCCAAGCTCAAGTTAGCATCTAATATGCTCTGGGACAGAATCATCACTGTGATTTAGATATGTGGCTAGCCTCAGGAAAAGGGAGAGGAGAATGGCATGATGAACAGTTTCGTGAGCTTGTCACAGCAAATATGGTGACTAGAGGGGAAAAGCTTCTCTAGGCATTTCTGACAGGAGGGGTGGTAGCTGCATATGCAGAACAAAGTAGTGGTCTCTGTATTGTGTGAAAAGACTTCTTCCTTAAAGCAGCTCCCATCTTCTGTGTACGAAGACTCTTGCATTTTATTTCTTATCAAGTTGTTTTTTCAGTGATAAGTACAATAGCCTAAGCAGAATTTCCCTCAGGAAAAAGCAGTGTGGGTGCAGCACATTCCTGTGTGAACAGACAGAGTTCAGTTGTCTGCCCTTGTCTGCTCCTTGACTGACACACATGTAGCCCAGCCAAGGTAAGCAAACAGTATATGGACACTTGACTGATCTGGCTTCTTCTGCCTTTCAACTTAACTTCAGATTTTCTTGTAAGTTCAAACCCTCCTGCATCCTATTTCCAGCATCATATGTTAAGAAGAATGATCATCGGACACCTTGGAAGTTACACATTTTGTGTATGTATTTTTTTTTATCCTGGAAAGGATAACATATATTTAAGTATCACAATTAGACCTTTTTTAGTTCTTCATTTGTTTTTTATATAGCTGGTTTTGAAACCAGTGTGTGCACAGGCAGGTAAAATCAGTGATGTCCTTTAGAATTACCGTATCTAAAGGCAGAATGGGTGAAGCTTTCAAAATTAGTATTTGAAATACCATGTACTGTTTTCATGGGGCTCCTGCTTGGTTCTTTACATTGGTCAACTCTGGAACACCTAAGTAAATAGAGTGCATTATTGTACTAAGAGTTCACAGTTTTGCTTCCACACAGTTGCAGCTTCCTATAAAGCAAAGAGCTTTTATTTAAGAAAGGTGGCAAAAAAAATAGTGAAGTTATAGATTTGGAGCTAAAAGAGGAAGAAGTTTGTGACATACGTGGTTCTTGTCTAGCTCTGTACGTGACATCGAGGTATGATTTCTACATTAAAATTAGTTACTTAACTGATGTCCTAATTGCATGGCCTCAGAGTAATGAACATGCACAAGTGAAACTACTCTGAGATAAAATAATGATCCTTCATCTTGGATTTCTGCAGCTCCAAGCCTGATTTACTTGTAATTATCAGATCTTGTTTTATATGCAAGGACTTCATCTGTTAGTCATATGGGCCGCAGCTTGAGTCACTGAAGAGGGAGTGAGTATCCCATCTTGTGCAAAAATCACAGTGGTAAGTACAATCTGCCATGAGTGTTAGTATTCTTAAAACACAAGTCTGTGGGGATGGGTTACTTGTAATTATCTTCCCCCCCATTTACTTCTGGGGAAAAATGTGAGATCTTTTGTCAGATAGCAATTTGGAGAAGAATCAAAGATGTAAGGCACTGTTGCCCCTCAAGGCAAGGTCAGTTTTAAAGTGAGATCAGCAAAGCATGATGATTTGCTTAAATGAATTACGATTTAAGTAGGAGATGAAATGATCACCTCCCTCTTGTATGTTAAAGTAGGGGGGGATGCTTACAGGATAAATGTTGCTATAAAAACTATTTTGCTGTTTACACTGAAATTTCATTAAGTATCATTTGAAGTTAAGACTATGGAATTTGCTAGCAGAAGTTTCCTTTTCTGATCTGTGACTGGTTGTAGTGCTTTTAATAAGCTTAAGATTGATCAAAGATAGGAACTGAGATTAATGATTAAAGAATGTTGTAGAATGATGGCACTGGTAAAAAAAAAATCCATGAGAGTTTGTAGTTTTCAGAAATGGATTGCTGTGTCTGTCACATTTCAGTGTTTTCTCTTAACTCAGATACTTCCCAGTTTGATGGTGAAAGTTGACCTCTTCCTGAGATGGATTTTTTTTCTATATAAAACCTTGAGGCTCTTACCCTGTGTCTTCTCACAACCAGTAATGTTTTCCGTCCTCCAGAGGATATCAACACACTTGAGTTAAGAAACTCAAATGCATAATAATTTGTTTTGTTGCAGGCTTGTCAATTAAACTAATTAAGAATCAGCTTGCTAGATAAATTTTACAGTTTCAAATGTCTCTTAGGTGGCTGTTAAACTACATTATCATAGCACTTCCAAACTTTACTCTCTCCTAGGTAACTCTAAGACAGTTTGCCATTTGTGAATAGTCCTTTTGTTAAGGCGAAGGAAGCTGCTGGAAGCTCCAAGAAACCTGCCAACACAGTCATAATGTGCCAGTGTATATGTAAAAGGCATGATTCATGTTATGGTAACACAGAGTGCAGCACTTTTCCAGTCTGATTGCCCAGATCTGTCCTCCCAGTGATTCTTCGAGAGCTTTCCTTCCTGCAACCTTGGCTATTTTCATTTATGGTTGAAAACAGCTACTTGAGCAGTGTAAATACCAGAATGTTTAGTCTCTCTGTCTTTAAGGGCCTTCCTGATTAAGGGCACCAAATATAGGAGTGGTATTAGCTCTTTAGCACTAAAAGCATGCACTATTAAAAACATGATAAGCAGGAAGTGTATTTTTTTTTTAATCTGGAAATAGTTAAATTAAAGATGGTTTGGGGCAGTAGGTCATTATAACCTTTTTCCAGGTACAGTGTAAAAAGTTCAAAGAGATCTAGCACAGTTTCTTTCCAACCTGTCTCTTGAAATTGGGCACAGGTATTGCCAAACTCTCCACCAATGCAGAGTAAGTTTCCTGGGGATTGTCCAAATGTATCACCTGCATAGTGACTGACGTAGTTCTTCATACATGATTTGATCCTAACAGTGCCAAGAAGAAAAATAAGCTTTAGACAATGGTAAAAAATCACACTGTATAAAAGTGACTTTATATGTGTTATTTAAAGTGAAGCAAACCAGCTGTATGACCCACTTAGCTGTATTTTAGAACACTTGGAAACAAAAACCTAAATATGGCAAAACCCCACTACCCTGGCTCATGAATGAGGTCTCCAGTGGCAGTCACCAATGATGTGTAATTAACAGAAGCCTCTGGCAAGAGCTCTTACACTGAATATTGCCATGTTAGGTTCAGAATCACAGCTTCACTAAGATACTGCTTCTTTTCTGGGGAGCTGCTGAATGGACACTTTACTCCCCAGTTTAGTTTTGCCAAAGTGATCTGACAGGATCTTCTGTTGATAATCTAACTTAACTGTTCCTTCATACTTTTCAATAGTCACTTTAAATGACAATTTTGAGCAATAGAATACTTAAAAGATGTTAACTTGCGCTGAAATAACTGACTTCAGAATGTGATGCCTGTCCATAGCTGTAAGAACAACCTATTTTGATTTGTCTGGAGTCAACTGGTGAAACCAGTTAACAGAACTTAGAGATATGTATGAGAGGGAAAAGAAGAGTCAGAAGCACTAAATCAGTGAGATGCAGCTTTTACCTTCCAGTATTCATAGGAAGGTGTGGAGAGCTTTTGTCAGACTGAATCTGTCTAGCAGACAGGAAGTAGCATCTGGAAATGGCAGATGAGTATACTGTACTTCAGAATACCTACCTGAAGATTCTTCAGATGGCTATAACTGAAATATAGGGCTCTGAGATGTGATATTTAAGCTGCCTTTGAGATGCAGAATTATATTTCTGGTTAATTTTTAATCGGAAGGAGTATGTCTTAAGTGATTGTTAAGTTAAAACATCTCTAAGGTTTTCTGGCTGTTTCTTCTTAGCTGTTTGCTTAATGATTAGCAAAGGGGAAGCAAACAACTACAGGTACCATCTTTAAAGGGCCTTGGTGCCAAAGATCACTTCTAACTTTCAGAAAAGGTTAATGACCATCAACATACAGTAACAATGAAAGGAAAGCGTTAACTAGTTAACTTCTCTCTTGCTAGTGTTCAAAGTGACTGTGTTAGTTTATTTTGGCTACAATACACCCCTGGCAACACAGAGACCTATCCAGGAGAGCTCTACAGCAATAACAATTCCTATATATATTAACTTCTCAGTTCTAGTAATAGAGATGATTGAACAGCTTTCCTTTCAGTCACTGAAAAGAACAGGTCATAAGGGAACTTTTAAAACAAATTTCCTTGACAAATGCAAATAATGCAGTCATAAAGACTGATAAAACACTCTTTTATGGCCTATCTCAAAATGATTTTTTTTTGCGGAGTAACAAAAATGAGCATCTTTGGGTGTCACATTCATCTAGGGGGGAAAAAGGTGATGGCAAGATATGGAGCACTCTAAAGGCCTTGGTTTTTAGCTGAGTATTCCTCAGCTAAGAGGTTAGGTCCAGATCAATAGTTAACCCAGTAATGTCAGAAGTCCAAGGTGCCATGCTAAAATATAACCTCAATAGCATGGTAATAGATCTACATGCAAGGCATCATCTGCAGCTGAAAGGAGAGACTTCAATTGCTGACCTTATAAAGAGCATTAGGTTTGTTTAATGCAGGAACAAGTAGTGTCAGTTTGAAATACATGCAAGTATACTGCAGCCTTTACCATTCCCACCAGGTTCCAGCATAAGGAGTATCCTTTTCCAGAGGACTAAGGGGTCCTGCATACCTAAAGCTTACCTTTTTTGATACTGAAGATTTCACTTTCTTAAAAGCTTCCTCAAAGTGTTTACGGGAAATCTTGATTCCTCCTTAGAGAACAGAGCATAATAACGTGTTAAAACTGCAGCCAAGTGACAATCAAGCTGTTGTTGTGTGCATCTCAAGGCAGCATTCCTGAACCTAACCAACTGCATGTGCTGGTCAGTTGGATGAGATCAAATTCGGCAGTGTTAAGACCACCTGAACTCTTACAAATTTTATGTAGCCTCCTGTTTATGATTTTAGACAAGATCTTAATCCCTCTAGCCCTTGCATCTTAACCCAAAGAATGCTTGTTTCAGAAAGTTCTTAGGTATTTACCTAAGTTTTTAGCTGCAGACTGAGAGTTTCATTTTTAAAGATGTGACTTAACTGCAGTTTGCATCAAATCCAGTTAGAATTCAAGTCCCTCAACCCTTCTGGAAGTGAATGCTTCAAATCCTGCTGCTTCCAGTTCTGGGGTCTATTTTCTATACATATGTATTATTAAACTTCCATACAGAGTCCTATTGAGTATCTAGAAAAAAAATTTATCATTCCAGCTTTACTACAGGACGCTCAATTCCTTAGTAACTGACTTTATAGTACTGCCTGGCATTACCCGGAAGTGATGAAAGCTTTCACTTCTACAACTCTGTTTTATGCAAATTGTCTTTTTGACCTTGCTGTGGATTTCTGCATTAATTATTCCTAATCATAACCTTTTCAACAGGTTTTTGGTTGGTTTTTTTTAGTATGCTGAAACATAAGCACACCTCAAATCATGGAATCCTCTGCTCTCACATGCAAGTGCCTTGTTTAGACTTAAGAATCCCAAGATACCATTACTATACAGACTCATTGCAATCCTAATATTACACCCACGTACTAGATGTGTTAAAGGTACAAAAAGTATGTCTTTAGTCAACCTGGTGCATTTTAAATGTATTTCATTAAGATGATTTTGTTTGCACAGATGTATGCTGCCACTACCTTTGCTTACATCTTTGTAATGTGAAATGGGGTGTGCTGACATGAAAAAACTGTCAGGACTCCTCATTAATATATTTGAGTTAGAACAATCTGCTGATACAGCAAAAGACTATGTAGTGAATGGAAAGGACTAAATTAAATAAGCGCTTATTTAAGGTATAAAACAGAACAGCAAGTTGTCTACAATTATGATTACCTGCTTGAAAAGTAAAGATGAAGGTTAAAGTTCATTGAACTAAACACATCCTTACAGTTCTTCCTTATATTAGTTCTCTGAAGCTCTAACTCAAGATTCCCATTACTGTATGAAGTTATACCAGTATAAAGGTATAGATTAAAAATATCAGCATTTCAACTTATTTTTCCAAGGAAACCCTACTTACAATAAGAAAGTTAAATGTTGGTCTTTCACAGGAGCCAAATTACTTTAAGACTGAGTCATCAAAACTCCAAAAATAGTAAAATGAAGCTATGAGAATTTACTTCTGCTTTCAGTTTTGTTTTTAAGCCTGTAACTCTTTAATCAAATTGTGCAACAAGATACAGCCTCAGCTACAGGGAGGGAGGAAAGGAGTAAACAGCATCCAGCAACTAGGATAATCAGTACCACTAAGGACCTAGTTAAACAGGTCAAAGTGAAACTGCTGATAGCTATGGCTAGGCATAAAAACACTTATCTACTGCTAGGTAAAGTAGTTTTACCTGTTATTGAAAGTACTTCATACTTTCAATATAGGCTACTTCATACTTATTGTGTGATTAAAAACAGGCACAAGGCTTGCTCTCGTGGAGAATTCAGCTGTCAATAATCTGTACCTTGTTGTCTTGCTTTTACATAGTTTGCCTTGATTTCTGATGACAAAACCATTTAGTCTGAGTAAGTAGGTATAAATGTTTTATCAGTTAAAACAATTTATATTGATAAATTAATGATAAAATAATGAAGTATGTCAACAGGTATAATTTACTTAACCAAATATGAAATATTTTTTTTTAGCTATTTACATAGGTGACTGAAGGAAGGATAGCTGATTCCCTTTCCTCTTAATTTGAAAGCATCAAACAAGGACCAGATCTTGCTTTTCAAATTCAACTGCAAAGATACAAAACTTTAATCTCAGTTGTTAAACCACACTCACTCTCAACTGCTTTAGCAAGAAGTCTCATATACTCCTTCTTAAGACTATGCAGGTGATGTGGGGTCACTGGGTATCTTATGCAAAAAGGCCAGTCTGGGCTAAGGTCATAGTTTAGAAGGTCAGTGAATTCTCTGCATTTGCCTTTGCAACTGGAAGCGTTAAGAGCTCCTCCTACCCTACATGTTCTTTGTAACTACATCTATTTGAAATAATATACAGGAAGTAATAAACTAAAATGGGACGGGTATGAGGTTAACAGTAAGTCAGCAGGACCAGATGGTGTTCACCCAAAGCTGCTGAGGGAACTTGTCCATGAAACTGCAGAACTGCTGGCTAAATCATGTAACTTGTTACAGCCACCAGAGGACTGCTAAACTCTAAGGGACTGTAGGATCTATCCTTTGGCAGACTAAAAGCTGATTAAAGGGAATGAAATAAAGTATAAGTATTAATGGTCACTCTTCGGGATAGGGAACAATCAGCAGTAGGGTCCCACTCTGGCACTGGTGCTAAAATCTGGTTTATACAGCATGTTGATCAGTTGAAAGGGAGCCAGAAGTGGAAACTCCAATTTTGCAAGTGATATTGGAACTCTTCTGAGCAGTCAGATTCTGGACCAATGACGAGAAACTCCAGCATGACTCTAAACTGAAAGTCTGACTGATTGTTGTTAGGATTCCCCCTCTTTTACCCCAAGCCAAGCTGCAGTATCTGGCAGCTCCCAGACTGCAGTGACTAACCTCATCAGCTGTCCTGCAGCTGTTCAAGTTGGATGTAGAATTTATGGATTCTTGTGGAAAAAAAAAAAATAATCACAAAAAGAATACATTTCCATCTCACTATAAAGAAGTCACTTCAAGCAAACCACTGCCGAGTGTTAAAAACACCCCACAACCCTGAACTGATCTAGCAGGAGAACACCAGGTATAACTGGGAAGTTGCCACAGAGTTTCTACAGAGCAGAAAGTAGCAGCACTGATCTCAGCCAGCTGATTCCAAACTACTGACTGATAAGGGCACATATCACCCATCTATGGTCATGTACAGAGGATGGGAGGGGAGGCACTTGTGGTAACACGGAATGAAGAAGTTTTCCAGTCAGTGTACGCATACTACCCTTTTGAAGATATAAATGAACAAAACCACCAGCCAGGGCTGACAGCTTGAAAATCCAAACCCAAGGACATCCCAAATAGGCAGCTGCTATAAACATGCAGATCAAGTTAGGCATGTATTATGGACTTGCTGGCTGCCTACACATCAATACAGTAAGCGCTCAGGCTGCAATCATAATTGTGGAGGCTGAATTCAAGTGATGAACGTCTCGTTGATTAAAGCCTGCTGTATTTTATAAGCCTGCTTGTAAAACAAACAGGATAAACTCAAAAATTTCCATCTCAAATCAGAAGCTTTTATCATCTACAGTAAACAAAATGAGTATCCCAAGTCCTACAACTGTGAAGGTTGTCCTAGTTTGTTTCTTTTTTCCCCCCCACTCTAAACCAACAAACCTAGTTCCTTCAAAACAAGAAATACAAACACTCTGCTCTATTAACCTACTGCTGTTAAAAACCAGATGAGACCGGGTATTTACTAGATCAAACAGAATGAATCAAAGCCATCAAAATTCCAGCATGATTCTTAGGCTTTCATTATGCCTCTGATGTCTAATATGTTTTCCAAGGACATAATCTGAAAAGTCACAATTCCGTCTTAGCTTTGCATTTTGATTTAAAGGTAAAATATCAAGCAAAATTACTGGAAAATCAAATCTAGATGCACATTTTATATACAAGAGCTTCAATTTCCAATTACATTTTCCTATCTGTATAGAAAAAATAATTTAAACCCCAGGAAAATGCAACTTAAAATTGCAGAGAGGCATGAAAAAGGCAGACATTGTACTTGAAACTATTTATAATTCCCTGTTAAGGTCCTGGCAAGAGCTCCTGACGAGATTAACACCTACGATGAAACATGGCACTCAGATTTTCCAAGCACTATTACACTAGATGCAAGTATTCAGTTAAACAATACAACTGAATGCCAAAGGTATATGGTCAGTATGTCTGCAGTTAAAAATGGACTCAAATCTGCAAATAGGTCAGTATAATTAGTCTTTGATGGTGCTGTGGAAATTTGCCAAAGGTATATCCAATCTAGTATATGAATTGTCAGTTTATACTACTACAATTGTATGTATGTATGTATATAGACACATTATTATACTACTACAATTTAACATAAAGTTTTCTTTAAAGTTACAAGGCTCAATCCTTTTAGGAAGAAAATATTATGCTGAACCTGCAGCATATCCATTTTTTCCTATACTCTCCCCTACAATTACTTCAAAGATGCTTATGTGTTCTTGAAACAAATTTGACAATTTTTGTTTGCATCAGCCTTTCTGCTTGTCTTGATCGACCTTAAATACTTTATAGTCCATTTATCTTCTCCATATTCAGTTAAGATTTCTGTAAAGCTTTCTTACCTTTCTTGCTTTGAGTATTCTGCAGGGCCATTTCCTGTCTTAAGGCGCAAACTGAAGCCTCACGCACTAGAGCGGAAAGGTCTGCCCCTCTACAGATACAAACAGAATAGGTTACTGTAGGATAAATCCTCTTGTCTTTTGCTGATAGCATAGAGATCTATGCTGATAGCATAGAGATCTGTGGAACACTACAGATCATGGTAAGAGACTGGTTGTGCTGTCATGAAGAATTATCTTCAGAACACTGGAAAGAGGGACAAGAGCTACTCAGTGCTGCAGCCTTCATTATGGAGTGACATCCTCCAGATCTTAACCATAGATTAAGATCAAATACATGGGAAGCAAGGGAAGAGACAAAACCCCCATTTAGCAGCCTTAAAATGCCAAAGGATTGATTAATACTGTGCCACTTGGTGGGAACATGATAGATATTTTTTCCTATCAATCTTACGAAAGATTCAAATGGGATCACCCATTATTACAAATGGGAGTTGCCTTGCTCAAAGCTGCATCAACAGTTAATATGCTCATAAAATAACAGGATCAAGAAAACAGGGTCAGATCAATCTTTCTAAAGATTTGCTTCTAGTTTCCAGCTGTTTAACTTTTCACAAGCCTTTAAACTGGTGCAAGTCACTGAACCAAAGACAATTCTGTTAACTCCCCATGCTTCATTTGTGGGTGCTAGAAATGCTGCTGTATTAAAATAATGAAACCAAACCCCACAACAAACCCCCAACAACAAACCCCAAAAACATAAAAACCAAAGAAAAAATTCCCAAACCCCAAACCAATCAAAACCCACCATAAATCCCAAACAAAAAACTCCCACAACCAAACACCCCCCCAAGTGACAGTGAGTGAAAGGGGCAGAGAAAGAAAAGGTACTGATCTTTCCCAAGTATGAAACAACGACAAACTCGAAATCATTATTGATGACAGCCTCCATTTCTTAAATTCAAAAGTAATGTTGTGACAAGCAACTTTAACTTCTGGGAACTCCAGAAAATCATTAACTATTAATAAGTCATTTAATAGAGTAAAGCTTTTTGAAGCTTTGTAGAATGCAACTACACGTTATTCTGACAGATACGGCTATTGAGCTTTCCTAAAACACATGCCTTGGTACTCCCAAAGCACAAGTTGAAATAGGCCCTCACTCGTTTGTCAAGCACACTGCTTTAAACTGTGATAGAAGGTGGTTATGGCTGTTAAACATCATCACTGTATATGGGTCCACAACTTAGAGGGCTCTTTTATCCTCAGATTATGCAAGAAGAGAAAATAAAGCCACGCAAAACCAAGAGGCCTCTGGTGATTTGTATTTACAACATGAAGAGGATTATTCCAAATGAAAGAGACTTTAGGATCCATATACTCCTACAGACTCCTTGGGAAAAAGCCTAACTGAAAGCAAGAAAACTAGTGTAAGGGAGAAGGTTTATAAATACTGAAAGTTAAGACATTGTCTTAATAACAGCACCATAACACACATTATTAAACATCAGAAGACCTTTGGCACTGCATATAAAATATTAAAGTCAAAACTAGAAGCTACTCACGTATAACAATCACAATGCTGACTGTAAGCAATTTCTTCAAGGCTTACGCCAGTATCCAGTGGAGGCCGGGTGCCATCCTGAAGGGATGAGATAACAAAAAGAGGAAGATAAGAAACCACTATTTTTTACACGTGCTATCCTCAAAATTAATAAGTTTCATCCATCAGAAATCATACAGGGATCTGAAACAATCCCTGAAATACCCACATATATTAATGCTTTTAATCTCAAACCCAGAAGAAGGATAAGCAGCCTTAAAAACATTTCATTATGAAATATTAATGCCAAATTTTAGACTTCCCACCAACAGATTACATTTTCTCTAACAAAATGATGGCCAGCCTGTCACAGGGCAATGCAACACTGACACTGTTCCAGATGGAGAAGTGTTTTATGGAACTCGTTACATCAACAGCATTGCTTAGCTGAATTTCTAGTTTTACTATGTATTGAAATCCAACACAGAAGCAATAAGCACGTAGATTTAGTCTTATCACCTGGGAGACTGACCTAGTTCATCTTTTATTTCTACACATGTATTTTCAAATGTAGAAGTTTTCGATTCTGGATTTTATGAAAGCTTACACATACTGTAGACAGTCCTGCAGACTGACACTACTCCTCTATATCATTACTTCTTACTCCACAAAAATTCCAGAAGCGGTTTCCTTTGTTATTATTTTTGCATCTCCAACAGCAAAAACTATTGACCAACATTATAAATTATTGTTTGAAACTAGCCAACTAAGTTGCCAAACACTGTAAGCATGGAGATCCATTACTCTTAGACAACAGTTAAGTAGTATCATGGTAGTACAGAGACTCCAGATGTCTACAATATCTAACAACATGAGTTTAGACAGGAAAGGACATTTTTTGATACAATCAATACATTTCTGCCAAAAAATCAGTTGACAGAAACACACAAATTCATGTAATTCTTTTCTGACTTCTTCAGGTGAACTACTACATACCTACAATACCTCCAACAAGGAAAAAAACCAAGATGTGTAGCAACTGGCAAGTTAAACCCCTGGAATACGTAACAGACAATAGAATAATCAAGAGTCCTTGCAGTTCTTACTGATTGCTGAGTATGGGAACAATCCCGAATGAATCTTTGGCAGAACAACAGTCAGGAAAGATGGGGAGGAAACCAAACCAAAAGAGACAAAGGAACAGCCTGATTTTGAAACATCTTGAAATGTTTCAACATCTTGACTTTAACATGGAAGCAAGGAAGCCTTGTACAATTTGATATGGGATACTGCAGTAACTGTACAAGACCACAAGCCAGACACCACCTCTGCTAAAGAGAAATGTTTTACCAATTGCTTTGAGTAGCAAACATATGTTGGGCATTGTCTGAGGGGTCTGATCTGCCTTCTTTGGAGACAAGCTCAGTAGTACGTGCACCACAGAATCCTGATACAGCTTCCAGGAATGTAACTAACACTAGTAACTTAAACATGTGAAGACATGCTTCTCTTGCATAATTAATATGCAATTTGAAAATGCCTGATTTTCACAAGTTAACTGAAATAGAACTCTCTCATTTCACAACAAGGCTTCAACCTACATTTAGGCTGGCTGCCTTAAGAACTATTCTTCCCCTTTACTCCCTTCTCTGCTCCTCGGTGCTGCCTTTGTAAGCATCCATGTTTTCCCTCAGCAGCAATTCTCAGTTTCTGCATCCTGTGCATGTATTCCTCAGGGATTTCTGGGAATGCATACGGTCACCATCACATCTGCACCAAACATTTGGTTTCATCTAGCCCTGAGCACATATTTCAGCAAGTGTTCCTGTACTCAGATTTCCTTACCTAGAATGCATGGATGAAATCCGACCAAACCCAAGGTATTTCAATTAATTTAATATATTTTTCTCTCTCCATATTCCATGCTGTTAGTGTAGATAACTCCTATACATTTTTAAAGAAAATAACAACCTATGTCTCGTTCTTAACACTAGACATAACAAATCTTTGCCTAGCTTTATGAGAAATCTGGTGACTGCAGAAGTAGTAAAGGGAGAACAGCCTCAGTCTCCTCATGGAATGGACATAGAAACACACAAAGTCTCATTCAGAGAGTGTTTTATCTCATTTCTGCTGGCCTCTTAATTAAGAACTGAGGAAAAATAATCCATCAAAGACTTCACATCTCAATCACTACAAAGATTTGTAATCAAATTAAGACTGGTATGAATTCAGTATGCATGGAAGTATCTGGCATTCCAAAAATAACATGCGCTGATACCCAAGGACAGGATCCACAGGAACCAAACTGGTAAACACTATGCAATGTGTTGCCTGCATCACAAGAAGGCACATGTTCAGATAAGGCCACAGTAAAGATGGTCTGTCAGCAGAAACAAGCTCTGGTAACAGGATAACGACAAAGTTACCACATCCCATGGGCCACTCCTCTTGGAGTGATCCCAACATTCAGACTGCAGCCAGTGTCATTACCGGGAGAAAGGAGCAAAGACATTTCTCAGCAACCTCGCCCAAGATTTTCAGCAGCTGAAGTAAGCACAATTTGAACTGTTTGGTTCTTAAAGGGAATCTAGAAAACACTTCTAGCAACTATTTGTCACTGCCAGTCAGGAGGGAGCCAAGAGATGAGTGAGGACTCAACACAGAGCTCCTTATCCTCAGTATAGCGCACAAGCGATCCTGGCCTTACCCGCATGGATGCACACACACTGGTAACTGTATGTGGCTCTGAGAGTGAGCAGGTGAAACTGATGGGAGAATAAAAGAAACCAGTTTTGTTTAATGCCTCCTTCCTCTCCCAGGCAGTCTTGCACCAAGCTTCACTGCACTATTTCTCCACACCACTGATTACAGTGAGAGCACCTGAGATCCTACAAATCTCCAAAGATTCTCCAGCAAAAATTAGGGAGTGCAAGACCTGCATGTTATACACCAAAGCAGAGCCTGTACCAGAAGCTTTCTGCTCTGCTTAGACAGTCTAGTGATGACTGACCCTTATTACCCACTTCTTCCAGAAGAACAAGGTTGTTTCTATTAAGGCAGAAAAATCATATAAACCTATTTTTTAAAGAACACATTGAGTTACCTTTAAAAATAAATGTGGTAAAATAAAAACCATTATTCCTTATGGTATGTTTGAAAAATGAGTTGGAGATGTTACACTCAGGTTCTCTTCAGGTCTTTTAAAAGGCAACCATCTTTAAGAAGAGGGTTGTAAAAAGTTTTAACTGAAACATTTTCATAACACATAGAAACAATAAACTGATATAGCAAATAGCAAATAATAATAATAATAGCAAATAGGGCCATACTTTCTTTTCCTCCATGAAGTACAAATGAAGGAAAGTCTAACATCCTGAATTTGTAACAAGAGCCTGACTTTTGGAACAACTGTTTTGGCATGAAGGAACATACTTGAATGAGTTTTCACTTTCTGAATTCTCCTCTGGGATTAACTATTGCCTATACCACAACTTTATGCTTACATGAGTCTGAATTATCTTTTTGCCACAGTCTTCATAATACAGTGCTAGCTTTCCTTAGAGTGAAGACTTGGTCTCCTCTGCAGCTCACAAAAACACCCATAAAATTGGACAGAATGCCTGCTTTTAAGAACCACTGCTGCTGATCTATTGGAAGAAGCAGAAAATACCCAAGTAATTCATAATGATTTCCATGTTCTTTTTTAAAAGCCTTGATTACTGCTGTAATACTCAGAGAATCATAAAATGGTTTGGGTTGGAAAGGACCTTAAAGCTCATCCAGTTCCAACCCCCTGCCATGGGCAGGGACACCTCACACTAGACCATGTCACCCAAGGCTCTGTCCAGCCTGGTCTTGAACACTGCCAGGGATGGAACATTCACAACTTCCTTGGGCAACCTCTGCCAGTGTCTCACCACCCTCACAGTAAAAAACTTCTTCCTTAGAATTCTATAATCCACATCTCCAAAGTGGCAGAATGTGCCATTAACCTCAGGGAGGACCCACAATACTTTCCATTTTCACATGACTTTGACTTACAATCTTTATCATCACAAGATTCCTTTAACCCTAAAGGCAATTAAGTGGCACAATTGCTGTTGAGAAAATTCAGCTGGAGCTTGTGAATCATCCTGGTGAACGTGTGGAACCCAAGAAAAGTTTGCAAAACGCTTCTAGGCCCATTACTCACAGAGACAGGAATCTTTTCATTAAATCTGTTCAAATTGTAACTATTAAGGCAGCAGCTTCTACATCTGCCAGGTTTGCTTTACTCAAGATTTATCAGCTCAGAGCAATTTTACCAGCAGATGTAACTGACGGTTTATTTTTATGACCTCATGTAATATCTGCAAGTTTTTCATGAGACAGGATCCTGTAATTCTCTGTAAAACTTTACTTTGTCTTAAATCATTCCACCAAGCTTTGAGATAAGGATTTATTTCCAAATACTCACTTTGGTGATGGTCTTTAAAATAGCAAGTCGATCTGCAGGTGGTGGCAGACCCACATAGAGTGTTTTATCCAGTCGACCAGGGCGCAGGATAGCTGGGTCAATTATATCTTAGGGATGGCAGAAAAAAGAAAACAATAGCCAGAAATGAGATACACCCTCAGGAAAGTGTACACATGAGAAGCCATATATCCATACTTGTACTGAGATCCAAAAAAGGCAAAATTTGTGCCATGATTTGAAGCTCTGAGCATTAAAACAGCTGATTGAAATAGTTTCATCTCTGTCAAGTAGGAGCCTCTATTACCCAGAACAGTAAAGCTGCATCTTTCAAAGATGGCTCATAAATACCAGCTTCATCTCTTCACAAATGAAAACAACTCTATCTTGTCATTATAGTACTAGAACATGTTTACTGTCGTATCTAGCATGGTTGAGTGAGGAATTCCACATTAATTCATAACAAGGGACAAAAAATACTTCCAGTTTGTTATGTTCTCTTGGCAAAATGTTGCTAACACACAAACTACATGCATTCATATTAAAGGTGAAGAACTGGTAAAAGTTAAGCTGTTAATATTTACTATACGGATGTTTAAAAGAAAGAAAACACCAACCAAACCCCCAAACAGTAGCATGGAAGCACAACTATCCCTTCTTGGCAAATGAAAACAGTCTCACAGAATCCCAGGCTGGTTTGTGTTTGAAGGGACCTTAAAGCTCATCCAGTTGCCACCACCTGCCACAGGCAGGGACACCTTCCACTAGACCAGGTTGCTCCAAGCCCCATCCAGCCTGGCCTTGAACACTGCCAGGGACGGGGCAGCCACAGCTTTTCGGGGCACCCTGTGGCAGCGCCTCAACACCCTCACAGGGAAGAACTTCTTCCTAATACCTAACCTAACCCTCCCTTCTGACAGTTTAAAGCCAAGAGAGTTGAAAGCCGAGAGTTTGCTTAGCTCTGTCAAGAGACTTACTACCTGATCTACCACAATGTAGTCTTGATTCACTTTTTAAAGACATGTATAGTTTTGTCCAAGTTACTCTCTCACTTATGCTTAAAGGACAAAAGGTAAAATGAGATGCATACATAAAACCTGCTCCACTATCTTTTTCTTGAACAAAAGCATTTTTTTCCCCAAGATACACCAGGCATGGCCAGAGGCATCTATGTAGGCAAAAATCAGCTATTGCAAATGGTGAGGAAAAAAGGGAAGAACTTGATGTGTTAATTTAATCCAGACCAGATGAAACAAGGGTTAAGCAGAATCCCTGCCATGGGATCTAGCATCTCTCTCATAAGTCTGTGTACAGTGCTATATGATACTCTATCTTGCTTTTGGCACAAGTCCACTTTCCTGTTCTTGTGTGCCTGTGGGCGGAAGTCTTGCCACATTATTGAGGTCAGATGACAAAGTTCACTCAACAGATCAATAACAACAATGAAAACAAACACTCTCAATAGGGATTGCATTACACCACCATGCACTTGAAAACTTCCCCATTTGAAGCTTCAAAAGCTCTTTAAAAATATTAAGCTTGATATGGAAAAAGGCTATTTCCATTATGCACACCGAGAACACGGCATAATGATATCAAGTTAATGATACAATCTAAAGATGCATTCGTCCATTTGTATGTTAGTGATTACACTGCCCACATTCAGAGTTACAACAATGCATGCTGACTCAGTATGTTACAGAAATGGTGGTTTACACTGAGAAGACCATACCAAAGTTGAAAACAAGGATCTACACTCCCCACACCTCCTTATGAGTCGATTCACTTAATTCTGCTCACTCAAACCTGGGCCTGAAGTTCTTGAAAATTCAAGTCACGTAACACAGAAAATGAGTATTTACTCACTGGTCAAACCCACTCATTAGATGCACTTCATATCTGTTTAAAAGAATTGAATAATGCTCTTCTTTTAGGAATTTCAAAGCATTCCATCTTGATAAATCAGGAAATTCTCTCCATATCTATTATCTTGAAACTTATCTAAACAAAGAGAGTCAACTAATTTTAGATACATTTAACATTTTAATGAAAGGAAGGTAGTTATGATAGATACCTCTTTCAAAGCCTGTTATTACCTCTCAATTTTGAAAGTGAAACATGGAAACGTGCTAACACACAGCACTTCTCTTCCAAGCAGTTGTCTCACAGAGAGAATATACTTCTATTGAGAAATGCCTAGTTAGTAACTTTCTGTCTTGGTTTTCTGATGTAGTCAACAGTGATGACTGTGTCATTAGAAGACAGTAGTACTATTTTCCAAATAATTTGGCAAAAGTCTATAATAAGACATGTAGAGTACATCCATTCCTTGCTTTGTTTTTAAAGGTTAAAACAGGCACTAGCCTCTAGATAATGATGTAATATTTCAGTTTGCTACACTGCTCTCCAAACTACTGCAAAATGTTATCCTCTTCATTAAATTCTATTGAAAGTATTTTTGCATGAATCCCTTGACATTCTATTGGCCTATAATAAAATCTGGTAGTCTCACACTCATTTCCAATTGATTATTCATATTTTATCTGAACTGTGCAAGAGTCAAAAATGTTTTGACCAAGTTCAGTGAATACACCAGCAACAACTACTGTGCTGAGTCCATCAAGCTTCTGCTACAGTCACTACAGCTTTCAAGATTATAAGAAAGTTGTTCCTTACTGTGAGGGTGGTGAGGCCCTAGCACTGGTTGCCCAAAGAAGTGGTAAATGCTCCATTCCTGGTAGTGTTCAAGGCCAAGTTGGACACAGCCTTGAGTGACATGGTCTAGTGTGAGATGTCCCTGTCCATGGCAGGGGGTTGGAACTGGATGAGCTCTGAGGTCCTTTCCAACCCTAACTATTCTATGACATGATTCTATGATTTGACGTATACGAGATCTAGGTCCGCACATTTGTGACATTCTGGAGCTCAGAAAGGTTCCAGAAGCCCTGAAAGGTTTTCTGAGACTCTAGATGAACTCTGCAGTTAACAACTTTGCTTCTACGCAACAAACCAACTCCCCTAAAATTACTGTGAAAGATACATAATGTATCACCAGGCTGGTGAAATGCAGAAATGTAATCTGTGTGAACTGGAGCTATTATGAAAGAAACCGTTCCATGCCTCGTGTATTAGGTGCTTTTTTTAGATCTTATCTTGCCTTTCATTCCAGAACACGTATAAACAGATATAATCATAACAAACAAAAAAACCCCAAATCAAAACTGGAACTACTGTCAGAGACTGAAGATTAGTTTTCTACAGTGTTTCAAAACATGTGATTCAGGTGACTGGCTCTAGAAAACTAACATAAACTTGCTGAAGGAAAACAGAACTCACTGGAACTAGGACCATGCTCTAAGATGTACTGTTGTACATCATATGACATCTAAGATGTCTCTTGTACTGTTGTACAAGGGGATTTCTGCAAGAACTCATTACAAAAAGCTAGAGAAAAAGACCATAAATAAAAGCAAAGACAGCATCAACATTTACATCAAGCTTAAATCACTATCGCTTTGTAGCATTTTACTGGTTTCTTGATGTTTTCTCAGGTTACATAAAGTTCCTTAGATCCCACATAAATGCAGCGATTCTCTAAAGAGTTTGTAAATGTTCAAAGCCTGGCGAAGTGGGGAAAAAAAAAGAGCAGAAAGCAGCAGTATCCACCAGTGAAGCTCACACTGGCAACTAGGACATTGTGGGAAATTACAGACCTTAGTTAACAGTGGTGCTTGATGGTTTTGTAAATAACTAGTCTTGGATTTGGGGAAGGGAGTAGACTGAAAAAATGTAATTTTCTGACCCATAAAGCTTCTAAGAGGACTTGACATTTCTGTTTCTTTTTTCCTCTCTCTCTTTTTAATGACATTGTGTGCTTTAAAAGTTTAATTCTCTTCAGACAAAGTTTAACACTGGTTCTGCATTTACGTGGAAAGAGATTGAGTTGGGAATACTGCAACCCTGCTAATTTAGCAGTAGTCAAGAAAGGTCCACAGAGGACTTTCAAAGTCACTGAGTAAGTGCAAAAAACATTCAAATATCCTACTTTTTACGGTAGATCAAAGACTTATTTCAGAAGAAGAATTACCATTTGCAGATTGTATATAGTAAACAAAGGAACCAATATCCTGTGCCTGCCCTTTTGGAAAGACAGAAATTAGAGTGTCCCACGTCCTTAAAAGCCATTATAAAAAAAGAATTTGGCAGTCTTCAGCCATGGGGTATATAAACTACCACCACATCACAATAATCCCTTGTCACAGGTACTAACATCTCACTGGAACAACTGCACCAGGTACCTACATTGATACCACAACTGCTACCCTACTGCTAGTACTGTTATTCTTTATAATAACAGGAATATTTTTATGAGAGAAGGATCTTCTTTTGGCATGATGGTCTCTGAGGCTACAATACTGACAACACACACTACGTCATGAACAGTACCAGCAACCAACTATAAAAGCTAGCATACATGCAACCACACTAGAAAAGAAGCAGCTTGAAAAACAATTTTCTCTCCCATTAACATGGATTAAAAAAAGATGAGATTTCACACTTCACAATACGGATTCAGTGGAAGGTTCTGCTGGGACATACATATTATTTAGATTTATATTACAACCCCCCAGCACCATTACTGCACATAACTATGACAGAAAAATCTTTCATAATCATTTCAGACTTCTAAGCAAAAGAGCTTTTCAGACACCACAACTTTTATTGTTTGTGGGATTTATTTAAATATACTAGTCAATATAAGAAAGGTTTCTCCTTCAGGTCTCTGCTTGAATGTTTCATTCTTAGGGTGGTAAGAGTGCTGTACTAGCACGAACTTCACTGTTCTCTATTTGCAGTGTGCTCCTATAAGGTACCCAAACCATACTAGTAGAATTTAATTTGGTGAACACTGCCTCTTCAGAAGCCCCATAAATGGTGAATAAACTGCACAAAAGAAAACACTGCTCTAATAAAAGCTGCATCAACTAGAACCTATCTTTCTTCACAATGCAGGCATCACAGCAGAAGTTTGTAGTCTAAACGTATCCTAGGTGTTATTCACAGCTGATATCTTTCTGAAGCAAGATACTCATCCTATCCAAACTGCAAAGATAATTGTCTCCTCTAACAAAAGCCAGATGTGCCAAGCTCTGCTGTTCAGAAAACAGACGTTTTATTGTGTTGGCAAAACAACTGCTTTATCAAGATAGAATTCATTTCTATTTACAGAATTCATAGATACATCTACACACTTACATTTAGTTATCAGATTTTTTTATCCCTGCCTTTGGATTTTCTTTCTGTTTGGCATTTTAACCTCAAATTCACTTTTTTCATCAATGTCACTGGCCAGTAATACATTGCTGATTGCAATATGCCTTACAAATCTCCTTCAGCTTCCTTCAAATACTAGTTCAACCTTCATTAGTGGAAGGTGTCCCTGCCCACAGCACGGAGCTAGAACTAGATGATCTACAAGCAGATACAGATTTAAGCATTTTCTGCTAATATTTCACCATGTAGAAGGTCTGTCATGATGCAAAGAACCAAAGGCGGAAACCAAGTTCAGAACTTGAAGCCCAAGAAGCAAAAGACAGGCAAAAGGGAAAATGATTTAACATGAGACAGATCCCTCAAGGCAAACAAAAATTAAAACAAAAGATGGTGAAGTTGTACTAGATTAAAAAAAAAAATATCAATTTAAGCAGCAAAAAATACATAATTTGTGTTTTAGTTAGAATCTTATGTTCCAAGAAGATAATCTTAAGTCCAATTCAGCCAAAGGTCTTTTAAAGCATTTTACAGCAATGGTATCAGGTGCTAATTAAGACACATTTGAGAGAAGTTGCTTCATCTTACACCGTCCCAAGAATGTGGAACAGATTAATTGATCAGGAAAGGTTTGGATTTGAGGAGACACTGTAATTTTCAGAACAGAACAAGGTTAGTTGTAGAATTCAAATGTATAAGAACACATGACTTCCTTAAAGAGAACCTAAGCGGTCTGATTTCTCTTGTTTATGATTTTTGGGTCCTTACCTGGCCTGTTTGTGGCAGCCATAATGAAAACCTGCTGACGATTCTCCAGACCATCCATCTCTGTGAGTAACTGGTTAACTACTCGGACACTGGCTCCTGACTTTAAATGGAGAAATGTGTCAACAAAATTGAGAAAAGTGGGAATATGAATGTTTCAAAGTAAAAGAAACAAAATCTCTGCCCTGAAACATTACTCAAAGTTTCTTTTTCACACCTTCAACGCAGCTGTATTCTGGATTCCTACTATTATAATCTTAGCATTCAATTCTGCTTTAATTAAATTCTACTAATACAGTTTGAGTGCTTAATAGAGAAAACCTCAGAGGTGGAATAGCTCTGAAGTCTAATTCATTTCACTTACACTCCTGCCTCGGGTATTTTCATGACCCTGTGCATGTTGTTCAAATAAATACAAACTTCACGCAAGCATTACAGTTGCATACCGGTATCAGATTTGGCTGTAAATGAAACATGATATTGAACTACACTCCATCTTTTCCTACTGCTCTACACGGACAACTTGGTAGATATACACATGTTCTCTGGGTCAGTTTTCTCTACATATGCATACTAAAAGAAAAAATTAAGCTTTATGAAATTTGACCAACATATTTTTCCTCAAAAATGAGAAAACCTCTTGGATTGTTTTCCTTGGGAGATACTGAATGTCGCACCCTTCCAGTTGATTAGGAATCAATCACAATGCCACAAAACCTGCAACTGAGGTCATTTATTTATGGAGATATTTTACAATAGACTCACTTCACGGTCAGACCTCCGAGGGCACAAAGCATCAACTTCATCAAAGAATATAACACACGGGGCTGAATTCCTGGCACGCTGGAATACCTGACGGACAGCACGTTCACTTTCACCAACATACTAAAACAAATGACAAATGACAGTGAAACAATTTCAGACATGAAGATTTTGCTTTGAAACAAAATAAGCTAAAAAAATCAGTTTTAAACAGTATTTGAGGTGCTTTGCAATGGAGGAGTGCAACTTGCTAACCAATTTACTTCAGTAACAGGCTGTTTCTATGTCCTTACTGAGAACGATTTACACAGGAACTGTCACAAGCTCACTTCTGACAGTTTGCAGTACATTCACAGTTTAAACTTTTTTACTTTTCGGGGAATCAATCTAACTAGCCATGAATCTGCTGATGAGAACAGTGTGGCCAGCAGGGCCAGGGAAGTGATCATCCCCCTTATACTTAGCACTGTTGAGGAGGTTGCACTTCAAATACTGCGCTCAGTTTTGGGCCCCTCACTACACAAGAGACATTTGAGGTGCTGGAACATGTCCAAAGTTCAGCAACAGAGCTGGTCAAGGGTCCGGAGCACAAGTCTCACAAGGAACAGCTAAGGGAACTGAGGCTGTAGTGAGGTGGGAATCAGTCTCTTCTCCCCAAGTAACAAGCTGTAGGACAAGAGGAAAGTGCCTCAAGTTGCACCAGGGGAGGTTTAGACTGGATATTGGGAAAAATTTATTCACAGAAAGGGTTGTTAAGCACTGGAACAGGCTGCCTAGGGCAGTGGTGGAATCACCATCCCTGGAGGTATTAAAGACATGTAGATGTGGCACTTAGGGACATGGTTTAGTGGTGGACTTGGCAGTCAGTTATGATCTTACAGGTCTTTTCCAACATAAATGATTCTATGATTCACAAATACAATCTTCATAAAAGGCCCTGTTGTTCTTCAATTGTTCACAGACAAACCCAGTGAGCAATCCGAACACAATGAACATCTGAAGTTCATACAGTAGTTGTTTGAAGACAGGGGGACTGGTGGTAGGGAATGAAGAAGTTACTGATCATGAGCTGTTCTCACTGTAGATTTGAAATTTTGTTCTTTTTCCATATCTATATAAAGCGATGATGGATGTATATGGTCATTTAGAAATCCTACTTCAATCAAGAAGGCTCCATCTGCCATGTAATTTAAACCAAGATACACACTGAAATCTACCCAGATAGCAGTGAAGTTGTTCATGTGTAACAAGTCAAAAAACTTTACGCAGAGGTTAGATGAGGGAACCTCAGTAGCACCAGTATCAGTTGTGTAATTACCAGGAAATTTGCTTGCCCCATGCTTTGGACAAGAATTCCATAAATAACAAAAGCACAATGATTAATGCATACCATATTTAGCAGTTCGGGACCTTTCACAGATATAAAGTTCAGTCCAGACTCATTTGCCACAGCCTATCAAAAGGAATAAAGATAGATGTATACAAAACACACATTTTTCATGTTTTCTTTGGTTCTGTCCACGGAGCAATAAACAAACTTAAATGAATTAACACAGTTATCAACTGTTTGCAAAATACAGAAAACAAGTATAATTATATGCAGTAAAGAGAGGGAAGGGAGGCAGGGAATTTAGCAAGGTGTTCTCTCTCTAATAGGGCAGAGATCCAGATTCACA
This sequence comes from Psittacus erithacus, assembly GCA_009867235.2. NCBI lineage: Eukaryota > Metazoa > Chordata > Aves > Psittaciformes > Psittacidae > Psittacus > Psittacus erithacus. The sequence goes on from WYDI02003445.1 coordinate 42,286, forward strand.
CCCCAGTGTCCTCCCCCATATTAGCTGAAGAAGTCTCAGTAATTAGTGGGAGTTAAAGAGATACTCAGCTACATAAGAGCCTTTGAAGGCAAAGATGAGTGACAATCTGGAATGATTATCTGCATCTACATGGGGAGGCCATAAGAAATTAAATGCCCCAAGGAGAAGGAAGATAGAAGTATTTTCAGTCAGGGAAATAAAACAAACAAAAATACATAAATATAATGGAGTGTAGACTACTTCCAAGTATATAATTTAGTTATAGTGAAATATTCCATACAAGTGGCTATCTTAATAAAGTTTCTTCCCATCTTTGCTACTTTCTTCTTCACCAACTTCATTCCTTTAAGTTTTGCAGTAATTCCATATCAATTCAAGCAAAATTGTAATTTTATGACAAGAAGATCACATAACTTTAGCACAGAGGTCTAAATTTAATTTTATGATGAGAAGTGTAAAAGCCCAACTTCTGGTAGTATCATCCAGACGCAGTCATCCCTACACAAACATCCACTTCAAGAAGGTTCTCCGGTATTTTTAAACACACTGGAACAGGCTGCCCAGGGACGTGATGAAGTCACCATCCCTGGAAGTGTTCAAACACTGCGTACATGAGACCCTTAGTGATATGGTTTAGTGGTGGACTTGGCAAGAATGGTTGGACTTGAGGATCTAGAAGGTCTTTTCCAACCTAGTCGATTCTATGATTCTATGTTTAGAAAATGTATTACCTTAGCTAACAGCGTTTTGCCACATCCAGGAGGCCCTGCAAGGAGGACGCCAGCTGGAGTAGTCAGGCCCAGAGCTTTAAACTGCTCTGGGTTTCTCACAGGCGCCTAGAAAAGAAATCATCATCATTATCTGTGACAAACATCTAGCATGGAATTTTTCATTTCAGTTACAGCTGGATTAAAAATCCTTCATAAGCAATTTTTTTAATGTCAATTCTTTATAGGCTAAAAGAATAAACAATCAGCATCTTATTATCTTGTATCATTACTGAGAAGCAAAGATTATATAAGTTCTCATCTTAAGGTGTTAATGCTAAGATGCCCTCTGACTGGCAGTGAGACTGCTAACCTTCCACCTAAGTTGTCTCCAATTCTTTGTGTGGCAGTTGCGTAACTAAGGTTATTGGTACAAAATTCTTAGATAACTTAAGGTTCAGCAATAAAAAACATATCGTTTTCATGCTTTCAGTTTTCAGTAAGTGAAAGGTTAAATACATGTACCAGGTTCATAACAAATTTGAAAGCAAATTAGAGAAGTCTGACAAATGGAGTTTTAAATGAAGATGTTGCAAAATTCCTGGGTTGTAGCATATTAGAACTCATGGGCAGCACCTTGTACTATTATACCTTCAATAAATCTTAAAAACCAAACAAGCATAGTTTTATTTCCTACATAGGGGGAAGTGCAAAGACAAAGTCTTTGAAAGCAAGATTAAGACGTACCAATATTGCCATAGTCAGCTCCTCCCGAACATCCTCCAGGGCTCCAATATCTGCCCATGTCACATCAGGAATTGTGACAAAGCCTTCTCTCTTGGCAGAGGGTTGCACAGATGACAGTGCAACAATAAAATCATTCATCTCAATGCACAGCTTCTGCAGCTGCTCCTCAGGCAAGGGGTCTTGCTTCTTCAGCAAATCCAAAAGCCTCTGCAATTCATCCTGACAACACATGGAAAAGGAAAGAATAAGGTTATGCACTGGATTAGATTTTAAGAACTATTATTTAAAGACTTTTTCAAAGCAATACTTTCTTCAACTGTAATATTAATTACTATACAACAAATTATGCATGATACATATAAAATACGCAAAAGAACGTTCAAAATTAACATTAATGATAAAAATGTAATGATAGGAAAGTACTATGTACATGTAACACTTGTGAAAGCACTGAGCTGACAGACTACAGCCTTGATTTAGATACTACAGAAACAGAGCTAGCACATGTATTTTGTCTTCAAATTCTTCCCACTGTTTCTCCCACACTGATTAGGAAAAGGTTCTTTCCATGCTGAAATTTCCAAAACATCTATTATGTGTATTAATTCTGGGTTTAATAACAAATTGCTCTCAAGAGAAAGCAAATAACTCTGCTGAACAGCACAATTCCAACAATTTGCAGAATATTCAGTTACATATAAACCTTTAAAACTCTTAACAGACACTTTTAGATTATGTACTTTTATGTAACATAATCTGATTTCAAGTCATCAACTCATTTCCTCAGTCTGATTAGACCTGGTTCTGTAGTAAGGCCCTGATAAAGTTTGGGCAAAAAGAATAGACACACAGGGTAATACTTTTCAACACTATCCCATCTTGCAGACCACAGTGCCCCAGGCAGGTACATTCCCATTTCCCCAGCTGGCTCCTTATTGGGGAAACTGAGAAGATACTTGATCAAAGAACTTTACAGCTGCACAACACATACATCCTGGTTCTCATACAGAAAGGCTGTATCAAAACCAACTGATACTGCACCATAAGAAAACTATACCAGGTTTTTCACTTATAGAGGGAGAAAAATAGTAAGAAAACCTGTTAAGTTTCCCCATTTTTCCTACAACAGTATATGGGTAATGTATCTCTTCCTATTTGTTGCAACTAAGATAGCTCTGTAACTCACTACAAAGAAATACAAGTATTCATAATGCCCAATAATCCTTTTAAGCTTTCTCTCGTTAACAGAATCATTAAAAAAAACCTCTGAAATAGCCAAGACCACTGAGTTTGTTTACTTGAATTGTGTGAATGATTTTTAAAGGCTTTGTATGTTTAGTTTCCCATTATAAACATCATATAATGGTTTTAATGACAATGCCCTGTATTAGACTATGTCAGCCTCCTGCCAGCTATCAAAATATGGCTCTGTTAGGATTAGACTTCCTCATCCTCAATAACCCCTTTGATCATGGTGATGTTGATAAAAGCTGCAACTACCTGCCCCTTCCTGCTTTCTTTTGACTACGTCAGGCCCCAGGAAACACTGGGAGTTATTGCAGTGTGATGAGGTTATTCTAATACAAAAGCTTACTACAGCTTTTTACACTGGTTTTTGTTAATGACAGCAGCACTTTTCTCTGACAGTCCTTCTAAAACCAGAATCTGAGTACAAAGTGGATTTAAAACCACTTCGTTTCACTTCTCCAGACAAATCTTTAGGAGACCTACATGTAATGAAAGCACATTCATGCTCCGAATATTGAGAAGTAGGGCCAAGAATTTCTAGATAAAAATGGTCTGGTTCACAGACCACGGCATGTTATTTGGGCCATAGGATAATTCTGGCACTGGAAATGCTGCTTTCTGCCATAGAGTTCCAGCTGTGCTGCACGTTAACATTGCTAACTCAACTGTTCTACTGGATAGATACCTCTCCCTCAAACTTGTTATAGGTATGAGATGCCACATGTGATTTACCATAAGTAATCATACAGCTGGAGGAAAAAACGTAGACTGCATAAGTACTTCCTAATTTTGGCTAACTAACTATATCAGATCAGGAAAGAGCCCCAGGCATCATAATAGATATTTCACTAAGGGCCCAGCAAACAGCTTGATAAAAACTCAGTGCACTTTTGATATTCTTAACATTCTGATGACAGATATAGCCACTATTTTAACCTCTGGTCTGCTAGAAAACAAAACAACACAACACAGACAACATATAAAACATTATATAACATTGTATAAAACATTAATACTATCTTTAGAAGGTGTAGGTTTTGGGAGCCACTTACTCAGACCCATTGTATGGGTCATTTTGGAGTTAAGCTTCTGGCTTAAGAGCTGCTATTTCTAAATCTAAAATTACATTTGCCATAGATACTTAAGGATTTATGAGCAATGACTTTCCCAACTATAAAATGGCTCAATTCTTAAGATTTATGTTATGCCTTAAGAGGCACAAGCTTCAATGAACAAATACCTTAGGAGGAAGTTCTAGTTGTTTGGCATCCTCTTCCACCAGGATGTCTGCTCCTATTCCCATGCTTTCTTCAGCTGAATTTCCTCCAGTGTGTATATGTTTCTTTTTCTGCTGCTCAGATTTTATCAGGACCCTGTTCACTGTGCACATAGCTGCCTCACGACAAAGTGCCATCAGATCAGCACCTACATAACCTGGAGTCAGCCGTGCTAAGTGATGAAATTCAAAGGATTCTGGAAGCTTCAGTTTTCGACACAAAGTCCGAAGAATTCTGAACAAATAGGGAGAAAAAGAGCAACAAAATAAAGACGGAGCTGTGGCTTTTTTAATTTTCACATGAAAGCAAACAGCATTGATTTACGGTCTCTCTCAGTCTACATGAACTGAAGTAGTATAGTGGGAACAATTTTCACCCAACTAGAAAGTAACCAACACTGAAATCCACAAACCCATACTATGTATTTCCTTTCAGTTCTCAAACAAACCCAGCATTAACCAACAATGTCAATCAGTGGGTAAAAGCTGGTTTTGGTGAATCTCAACATTACAGATTCTTTAAATCTCAGTTTATGATTCTAAATTGACAGAGTAGATCTTAAGAGTGTACCACAGAGACACACATAAGTTATGCACTGAGGTATTCAACCTTGTATTCATAACAACCTTAGTCTGCACTGTCTGTTCCATACCAGTTTTATTTATTTATCAAAGAACATTCAGAACAAACTATTCCATAAAGAACAAATGAAATCAGACTGTCTGAAGGGCTGTCTTTTAATCTTCAATATCTTTACCATTGTCAGCTGAATATAACTGCAGATATTTCCTGTGTCCCCCTTAAAATTTCCAACGGGCATTTCCAACAGCTTATGTGTACACCTCATGTGTTACCTCATCCTGATTCAAAAGCTGAAGTTACACCCACCTATACAGTTCCATCACTAATACAAAACAGCTCTAGGCAACTAACAGTGAAATGCTATGCTGCATGCTTTTTTAATGGGAGTTTTTTCACTCTGTATCAAGGCCCAAGCTTTAAAAACTTCCTTCAAGGTCCACCAGGCCTTCCTGCTGTTCTTCTAAGCCAAGGACAACTGAAAACTACATGAGTAGTCTAAACCAAAGACAAAAGCTAATGTCACCACACAAATACTGGCAGAGGGATCAAATCAGCTTGTTTAAAACAGAAAAACATCACTTCATTGGGAAAATATTCTAAAAAGGCAGCATAAACCCAAGAACAAACAAGAAGTGAAGAACATTAACACGCTTTCTAGTTCCAGTCAAAACTAGCTTAAATTACTTCCAGATCAAGTAATGTAACTACAGAAATGTTTTGAGTAGTTTAATAACTTGTTCTTTTCATAACTCTTAAATTTTAGTATGTCTCATCTGTTTGCCTCTCCAACTAATAATTTCCACAGTCTCTTATTTAAATCTGTATTAGAGACATTGGCTTGGTTCTCAAGACTTTTTCAACCTGTCTGACAACATCTGTAGTGAAGCAAGTAATTCAGAATGTAAAGTATTAAGAACTGTAAATGCCTCATTCCAAATTCGTCCCCTACAGTTTTCCTTCATGTGCTTCATACATGCACAAGAAAACACCACAAGTAAACACCAGGTACCACTTCTCATTCTACTTTACCCCCTAAGGCTGTAGAATCACAACTAGGTAGTTCAAATCACACCTTCAGCAAGACTTTACTACGTGGTAAACCAGAGCACTATGAGGACTTCTGCTTCTGTATGACCCTTTTATTTTTCAGAGAAAGGAGAAAACCACCCCAGCAGAAACCAGCCCAAAGCCAAAACACACAGTAAAGCTGGGGGAGGTGGTTAATTTAACAAAGAAAAATAAAATCAACAGTTCCTGTAAGTCTACACCTCCAGGAACACAAACACAAACAACTGTATAAAACAATTACATGAACGAATGTGATTAACTCATGAACAATCTTTACACACTATGATGGCTTTCCCATTCACAACTCCTATCCTTTGAAGCAGCGCTGTTTCTGGGAATATCATATTTTCAACACAAACCAAAGAAATATCAGAATCAGAAATCTCAACAGTAAATTCCTTAGTCTTACATCAAACCACTTGCACATTTTTGCACAACCAAGAGGAACATAACTACTACATACATAATTACTGTATGGGCAGGGTGGGGGGAAAGAAAGGTGGAATAACAGCCAGTAGTGTTGAGAACACAAAGTGAGCAGTACTGCAAGCAGAACAGATTGTTTTGTCAACCTAAGAAATAAAGTTAGTTGAGCTAGAATGAACTTATCCTTTAACCTTTCTTTCCTTCACATAACAAGACAAGCCACAGCTGTCTTCACATGCCCCTTCCTGTGTTTTTTGCTATTGTGGAAATGAGTAGCAGTTCCTTTTTAATTAAGAAAAGCAAAAGTTGTGGGGATTTTGCTTTGTTTTAGTTTTTCCATCTAGTCTGACGGTCACAGAACTTTGGAATATAAAGGGGCCAGTTACAAAACGGGATGACTGCAGCTCAGCTTAATGCCTGGACCAGTGTATTTCCACAACAAATGGAATGGAACAACCCAGGCCTGTTGCTTAAGGTATGTATGCACTCGAGAGGATTAACAAATGGGCTATACTTATGTTCCTAATATAATAGTTACACAGGGAGCACCAAAGGCATAATGTTAACCTCCTGAACAACACGAAAGATGTATTTAATTCCACCCTCTCTACTATTAAGGCACTTGAAAACCCATTAACAATTGCTTACAAGAAATGAAACCATTCCAAATGTAGTCAAGCTACCAAGACAAAGAACAGATGCACACTTCATGTCTTCTGCACTTTCCAGTGTATGCTGATCCACAAGTGTGTACAGGCACAAATAGGACTAAACACAATATCCTTTCTGAATTTTTATGTTAACTTGCACATTATTTCCTTATTTATCAATTAATGAAAAAGAAGCTTAAACTTTTAACACACATACTTTTCTCTTGCTGCTTCATCTGGGATCCCTAAACGAATTTCCCGATCAAATCTCCCAGCTCGCCTAAGTGCAGGGTCCAGTGAGTCAGGTCTGTTAGTTGCTCCGATAACAAGGACCTGGGTAGTGACAGCCACGTTATTCAAATCTAAAGGAAGGAAGGAAGGAAGGAAGGAAGTTAGTACTCATATCCACCGTCTCAACTTTGTCCTGAGAGCAGTGTGATTCTGGTTCTGCAGCACACAATAATACTCAGAACAGCAGAGATAAACTAGCCAAAGGCAGACTAAACTGCTGTTCATCCTTATATCCACTACTTAGAATTTGCATTTTGCACAATCAAGTAAAAAATAAGCATTTCAAAAGACATTTGACACATTTTCCCATTATAACTCTCCGTCCAACAGAGGCTTTTGAAATGCTGCACAGACCATTGTGAAAATAAGGCAGCAACATTCTCTCAAATTAATTAGAATCTTCCTACCATCCCCCAGATAAATGATGTCAAAACATGAAAAATTAGTATCACTATCTCCACTAAAGTAACCACAAGTCACTACTGAAGAAAAGCAGCGAGCCTGATCATTAGAAGGTTTAGCTTAGTACAGATGTTCCTGAAACTGACCATCCATACAAGTTAGGAACTGAGCAACAATTCTCCGCTCCATGTCCTTTGATGCGACTTCTCTTTTTGGGGTGATGGCATCAATCTCATCAATGAAAAGGACACATGGTGCACTGGACTAGGAACAAGAAATATTTATAGTTACAGAATTACAATGACAGAGTGTGTTACAAGAGAGAAAGAAATTATTCAGATTTTCTATGTTGTAAGTCGTACTGTAAGCCTGCTGTACAAGCAGCCTGCCCTAGAACAATTCTGTTGTTATTACTGACTATATGGAGAGCCACCAGACTATGAAACTGTGCTGAGCTGAGACTATGAAATAATTAAGGCATGAGATTCAAAATGTGTCTATATATTGTTTAAAATTTAAATGTGCCTCTGTGCTGCTTTATGTTTTCTATAAATACTCCATTGTGACTGCTTACTTGCTTAAGTCCAGAAAAGAAAATCAGGCAAGAAAGGTCTGGATTGATTTTTATTTGTTTTGTTAGTGACATTAGGGCTGTGTAATTTCAAGAGCCAGTGTTACTGACATACATCATGAAACAAAAGGAGAAGTAGGTGGTCATGAAGAATGGTCTGCCAGCTTCCAGATTACTACACAGCCTGACCATGTTCAAAGAGTATAAATGAGTAATGAGCAACTCCTACAAGTGTTCTAAAATTCCATGTACTTCATGTTCATAAAAAGCCAACACTAATATAGAAGAATAATTAGTGTAACTAATAGAACAGTGTTTAATGGACATAAGATTATTAATATTCTCAAAAAGCACTAGTAGCGCAGAGGAACACTTAAGGAAAACACTAGAATCATCTTCAAAAATAGTCCAATACAAAACAATAGTATTTTCAGACCCATGCATTCAGCGTTACCGGGTAGCAACTGCGCCATCTAGTCGTCATTCATCTCCACTTAGACAGGGAGAAAATGCAATTAAGCTGTAAAGACTCACAGCACATACATAATGTGTAACTATAGCTTTGTTCCCCGCACAAAAACTGGTACAAAAACTAAGTGGCTACTTAAGTGAATGTGAAAGACTACAAGAAAGGCAACACTTTATTTTTAAACATCTTTCATGCAATATATTTAGTTGCTTTAACAATAAAGCAACCTCCTCTCAATGTACACACAAAAGATACAATTTCTAAAAAATCTGTGCAATCACACTTAATTTTATTCTAAAAAACATCTTCACAAGGCTTTTTAGAAAGGCATTTAGAAATTAAAATGTAGTTTGAACTGGGAACATAATAATCTAACAGCTTCACAATAAGCAGTTTAGCTTTGCTTGGCATTCTTTTTTTACAGGAACACACTCTAAACACCTACCTACATTTGTAGAGGACAGTAGAAAAATGCAATAAAGTTGGAAAACCAGAACATTCTCAGAGGTCAGGAACACAAAACTGTCCTCATGAAATAAAACATTAACCACATATTAAATGTTTAATGTTTTAACCTGGCTGGTTCTCTTTGCTTCTTACTGAGTCTGGAAATTGCAACTAAGCAAGATTTCAGCTATAATTAGATTTGTTCTCTTATTATGTTTTTTCCCAAATTTCTTACTTTATACCTAAACCCCCAAGTTTTAAGTCTCTTACATTCATTCAAATCCCATGCCAGACAAAAACAGCAAAAAAAGTTGTAATAAAAGAGTACAGTAAACTGCTCTTCCCTATTTTTATGTATGAAGCCAAGCAGCTCCAAATAGGTAAATAATTTATGATGATCGCTTTACATTGATATGATGAACTATCTTTGGTCAAGATTTCAGAACAGTGATTTTTGTGCTCTGCAACAGCATGGCACTTAGTACAATGGAACTCTAGTCACAGAAGGGGAGACACTATGACTTGTATGCAGCAGTATGAAGATTCACTCACTAATCTTCACTCAAATTCATACCACAGCAACAAAGTATGAATCCTTACAAAGAAAAGGAAAAACAATTCAGTGTCTCACCACAGCCTGCTCAAACAGTTCTCTCAGTTTCTGCTCAGACTCCCCTGACACTCCAGACACCACCTCTGTTGCTGCCACTTTCAGCATGGGGAGCTCAAGTTCCTGAAAAAGACAAGGAACATACAGTATCATGTATTGCATGATATATCTAGAGGTTAGAAATATTGGCTGTCCTAGAGGACAGATTATTTTCCAGTATGACATCTTTTATGCCTAAAGATTATTTAATCAAGACTAAATCTTAAAGAGCTTTAAAAAACCGTTTGCCATTTGGCAAAGCAAACAGAAACAGGTTTTCCTAATTCAGTTAGAGAACAATTGCACTGTCAAATAGCTTTGCACCTTGGTTCCCAATCCAGTCCTTCACAACACACAGACTTCAGTGCATGCTTGGGCTCCTTGAGAAAATTGTCTATTTCCATCTGTGACAAAGCATTGCTTAGCAGTGTGGAAGAAAGAGATCTCCACCAGGTTTGGTTCCCTCAAACTCGCTCCAGAAATATCTGAGGAGGAATGTACAGTAAGATACTTGCAAAGCTCAAGCCCATGTTTTTCAGCTCTTAAAAGTAAGTGAAATTGTAACTTTGATAGACTGTAGCCCAGTAGTACTACAGGTAGTGGCAGCCTATTTCAAGCTCTTTGAACTATACATATAAATTTAAAAATAATCCTAATTTATACAAATCAAGGCCACCAGAAGCACATGGGGCTTGGAGGAGATAATTTGCCTTAAACAGCACTACTGAAAATCTTATATTTAAGAATTAGTTGTCAAAATTTATCACAGAATCAGAATCCCATGTTGGAAGGGATCTCAAGGACCATCTGGGCTGACCTTTCTTTGCAAAAACACAGTCTAGAAAAGATGTCCTAGCACCCTGTCCAGCTGAATCTTAAAAGTATCCAACGCTGGGGAATCCATAACTTCCCTGGGGAGATCATTCTAATGGATGATTGTTCTCACTATGAAAAATTTCCCAAACTGAATCTCCCTGTAAGTAACTTGCACGCATCACCTCTCCTCTTTTCCATGTGACTCCTTGTAAAAAGGGAGTCTCCATCTTCTTTATAGCCACCCTTTAAATACCAGAACATGGTGACAAGGTCTCCCATGAACCTTCTTTTCTCAAGTTTGAGGAAACCCAGATCTCTCAGCCTTCCCTCACATGGCAGGTTCCCAGTCCTTTGATCATGTTTGTGACCCTTCTCTGGACCTTCTCCAGGCTTTCCACATCTTTTATCTCATCTCTGAACATTTTCCCACTTGTGTCATGGTTCTTTTCCCAAGTTTAGTATCCTTCCAGGATACAAATACCCACTGAATCGTTAAGTAGCACAGATTCACTCAATGGGTACTTTTTTACAGTAAAGCATTGAAAAGAAAAAACCCAAATCTTTTTAATGAAAACATCTGAAATTATGTCAGAAGGGTCTAAGGAACATTTAAGGAATAAACATCCATATTCTCTTTCAAAAAATAAAATCTTCCATACAAAAGTTTGTAATTTCCAAGTATCCATATTTAAGGTTATAATCTGTGACATTTAAGGAACAACTGTATTAAAGAAAAGAAATGCCCACGGTTAGCACCGAATAGCCCTAAATAGCCCCTAGATTTATATCCAACACAGGCACATAGCAGCCCAGTAGCCTCGCCACACACCAAACTATTAACACCAATCTTGTCCTATGATCTGAAATTGTGAGCTTGACACAGGCAAGGCAATATCCAGTTTTGAAATTCAGAAATCACTGTTCAACAGATGCCACCCAACAGAATCAACGTAATGCCTCATGAAAGATGGTAAGGTTCAGTCCACACTTAAAACACTATAGTAAATTTACCCAAATGCATCTTCTATATATAGCCTTCTGTCCTGGGTTCAGCAGTAGCAGTCATTTTTTTCCTTCTTAGTAGCTGGTGCAGTGCTGTGGTTTTGACTTTTGGCCTGGGAACTACACTGATAACACTGATGGTTTTAGTGGTTGCTCAGTAATGTTTACTCTGACCAAGGACTTTCTGAGCCTCATGCTCTGCCAGGGAGGAGGGGAAGCAGGGAGGAAGCAGAGAC